>JBBMOJ010000225.1:0-34812 GCA_038090695.1 Sclerotinia spermophila | reverse complement strand
CTCTACAATCTATACTCTACAATCTATACTCTACAATCTATACTCTACAATCTATACTCTACAATCTATATTCTACAATCCTCAAATCTCAAATCTCTAAGATAACCACACTTGATTAGAATCAATACCACATTCCGAGGATATCCATTAACCTAAATCCTCACTTCCCAAGCGTAGTATAGACACGAGAGACTCAGATTATACACTATAGAGCATAGATAGAGTGAAAGTGAATGCGTGAGTGTGAGCGTAAGAAAAATGATAAGCTTGAAAATAGCAGAGGAAAGGCAGTTCGGGAATTTTCTTGGAAGGATGGGATTGAGGGGGAGGGGGTAAGATGGAGTGAAGTATAACGAAGTGAAGGGGAAGAAGCTTTTCTTAGGTTATATTATATTTGACTATTTTCAGATTATATATCTGATTCTTCCCAATGTATCTCCGTGTCTTGAGGGGGGTAGGAATTTGAAGAGTGGGTATCTAATGGAAATAGTGTTCAGTGCTATGTTATTCATTCCATTCAATTCGATTTGATTTGATGCTTCACTTTGTTGTACAAATATTCCATACATCTCTTGAATATTCAATACGATATATGTAGATAAAATAAAATAAAATAGAATAGAAACCCTCGCCATTTTTCTTTTCCCCCGCCGAGAAATAAACATTTACAGTCCCCTACCCGCATCTCTCTCCCGTATAAACATAAACTCACCCACGTGAGCTTAAACCCCTACCTAACGCGGCATTCGAAAGATTTTTTTTTTTTTTTTTCCAAATCTTTGAACCGAAACATTCGGAGATACATTTATGGTTGTAGTATACGAGACGAGGGCTTGAATAAACCCCTTTTCTATTATTGGATATAGGCTTGAGCGAGTGAGTTTTTGGTATAGAGCGGGATGGCGAGGGGTTTTTAAGATGATAGATGGTAGATGAACTCTTAAAAAAAGGGAGAAAATACGATGGATAAGATGAAGATGGTATGGTACTCTGGATTCGATGTTGAGGATATGGAATTGCGGAGGTTGATGAGGTGGAGATGAGGGGTTGTTTATGTATGTATGTATGTGTGTATGTGTGTATGGTCGATAGATATTGATAGCGATATCTGGAGACGAGGAGAAGATATCTTTGGATGGGGAAGGTATTGGGGTTGTGAGATGCAGGTGAATGGAAACTGAGGATTCGGGGGGGATGGGTGCGCTGTAGGTGGTGAGGGGCTGTAGATGTAATTCCTTTTGGTGATGGTGGTGATGATGATGATGACTTTGAGTATCCGGTTTGTGCCTTTATATATAGGGTAGATTGGTAAATCCAAAGACTTTTCTCCCACGCCTCCCGGCTGTCAACTTTATCTAAACCCTGCTGGCAAGGAAAATCAAATATACGCAGCTTAACAGAAATATTCTCTTCATTCAGCAGCACATGAAACCTACCCTTCTCCCCCCAACTCATTTCCCTGAACCCATTTCCCCAAACAGCTCGCTCCACCCCTCCTCATCACCAGCTCAATCCAAATCCTCCACCCCATAGACCTCCCCTTAACATCCCTCCCTTGCATTACATTGCACACCGTTCATCCCCATCATATACATCCCCCCCACCCCCCTCTTTCTCTTGGGATGCATATACATAAATACCCCCCAACTTATCCCTTCATCCACATTCCCTCTTTCCAAACCAGAATTTCCAAAGTAGACTATCCATTTCTATTTCTACTTCCAAGCCTGCCAGAGAGACCAAAACGCAAGAGAGCATTAAAACCTAATCATAATCATAAATTCGATTCACGAGGTGGATGAGGAAAGTTGTAGGAATATCACAAGCTATTAGCTATCATATCCCACATCTTCATTCTATACAGAAAATAATTTTCAAATTACATAGAATAAAACACAAAACACAAAACACAAAACAAACTTTTCATACTCCTCACCATACATACACACACACATACACCCATCCTCTACCAAAAATCCCACAGACAGTCCCTCATCCTACATAAACCCAGTTTCATATATCCTTCCAATATCCGAAACTATATCCTTGAATTCTATTGTCGAGGAAGAGGATATAGTGGAAGAGGAAGAAGAAGAGAAGTATTCGACGCTGAATTTGAAGCCGTGCTTGTATCTAAGAGGTCGGGTGTAGATGTGATGTTTTAGTATAAGTATAGATGGGGATTTGCTTTGAGGATGGAAGTGCGGGATGGATGGATGGATGGATGGATATGGTATGTGATATAAATATTGATATAAATATGAAATATCAGAATCCCAAATCCAATTTCTCTCTTTACAGAATTTGTATTTATATCTACAGTATATCGCAGGACTGATGCGATTTAGATTCATATTCATATTCATATCCATATTCATATTCATACCCATACCCATACCCATACCCATACACTACTAACTAGAAAGATGAATATCTCACGGTTTTCAATCAAACAAAAAAAATGGAAAAAAAATATATATTAAAGAACAGAAGAAACAGAAGAAACAACCTATTTCGTATTTCCCATTTCATTGGTAAGGATAAATATATGAATACTAATATCTATAACTATATTTATAATCCTATTTCCCTCTTTCCGTAACGTCATCGTCTCATCTAAGAACAAACAAGTTATTCCTACCTTATCAACAAGCAAGTCCCAGAAATATGCAGCAACTAAAACGCCATTGCAATGCTATTGATTCCATTCCACTCCCATTCCAGAAATTATGCTTTTGTCCTCATCCTATCCATCCCATTCCATCCCATCCACACACCATATAATAAGTAATGCACCAAGAAACGAACCTCCATCTCAACATCAACGAAAATTCATGCAAGTACCGCTCCGCTTTGAAATCTCATTCTCACAACCCAACTACCTTCAAACTCTACGCCCCTTCTGACTCTCGTACCAGCTTTCTTCCAAACTGCCATCCCGAGTCCAATATCGGCAACAAACAGTTGCCACTCCCCACTGGATTTTGCATTTGCGCTTGTAATCCCCAATCCTAATTTCTCCTCATCACCAACTCCCTCGCCCATACTCATTGCTTCTAATAAGCCCTTCTTAGGTGCTCCCATTGCAACAACATATCTCGTATGAATATATAACTTTCGTCCATCGATTACACTGACCTTTCCACTTGTGGGATCAATGCCCGTAGGAACATCAATGGCGAGAACAGGTGCTTTGCTTCGGTTGGCCCATTCAATGAGTTCGTAGACTGCAGCCTGATCCCCTGTTCGTAATTCTTCGAATGACATGGTGAGACCAAGAAGACCATCTATGATAAGATCGATAGGTGCACCTGAAGTTTTGATGAAATCAAGAAGTTCGGTCTTGGTGAAAACTTTACCACCAAAGCCGCGGAAAACTTTGATTTGAGATCTAAGCCCAACTAAGAGTTCGGAATCACGTTCAAGGCCAAGGACACAAACCACAACGTTCAAACCGTGGTTTCGAAGATGTCGACCTGCTGCTACAGCTCGGAGTCCACTCTTGTTGTTACCGGCAAAGACTATGACCGTTGGAACGGTCGACTTCTTGCCTTGGGTTAAACCACGACCTCCAGTGTTCACAGCCGACAAACCAACTTCAGCAATACCACGACCTGCATTCTCAGTCATCATGTCTTCGGTGAGGCCAAGTTCACCATCTGCGATATTCTCCAGGTTGAGCATCTGAAGCGCCGAGATGGGTTCACATCGACGATCTGAGGGAACAAGATATAACATAGGCTTTGACGGTGCGGCTGAAATATTTCGTGATGGCTGGGAACTTGGAACGGTACTTCCTTTCCGTGAAATTGGTCTGTGGTGGTTACCGAGTTTACTCTCTGGTCTTCGTGCACGAGAATTTCTACCACTTCCTGAACCTCTTTGACTACTTATTTCTTGGATGTCGGTATCATCAGCGTCACTCTTCCAAACTTCGGGAGCTTTGGTCGCACTGTTTGGCGTATCCAAAACGTTCTCCGTAGGATGAAGATTCTTTTCTCCGTACGTTCCTGGTTTTGCCTTGGGTAAACGATTGTGTCCAACTAGACGGTCTGATTCTGCTATAGCATCCTCTGCTTGCATTTGGTTGAAAACAGATTTCTTGTCAAATTTTGCCAAACTACCAGCAAAATCAAAATCTCCCATCTCCTGCACATCGGTTGCTTCTTCAGTAGCCCATCCATTCTCGTCCAAATTCCTGTGACCCCTCCTTTGAGACTTCTTCAAGGTTGCAAACGGTTGAAATGAAGCAACTGGTTCTAGCAATGGAGTTTGTCTCCAACCTTTTGATCCGGGGGCATTCTTCGAAGGGCCGACGATTGGCTCCTGGAAAACACGTTCTACAGGCTTCTTTCCTTGGTTCTTTCTCCTTCGAGTTCGTTGTCGTCCAGATTTAGTCAAGGACGGCTCCACTGACAATCCAGCTATTTCTGTATCGAGTTCTTCCAAGACCTCCGCTTCTTCTTGCTCCCGCTCCGCCTCATTGTGAATTTCCTGACTTGTCAAACTTTCGGGCAAGGTAGATGAAGTATTCTGTTCTTTGCGCCTATTCGCACGACCAACAGCAGTTCGCGCTGAACCATCGCGTTCCATCGAAGCACTCTCCAATTGAGATTGCGATTGAATCGATACTGCAGAAGAAGCTACCGATCCTGGTCTCTTTCCCATGCTCAGAATTGCCGGATCCTCGAACTTTTTCGCAACCGACGCAGGTACAACCGCTGGCTTCTGTCGTATAACCGTAGAGGGCGGCTTGACAATTTCATTCCGAGCCTCAATCAATTCCGTAATTTCTGCCGCGTTAATTGTAAACTCGGGGACATATTTTCCATTGGATGGGCATGTAACTATAAGACACTCCGTGTTAACTAATGCAATGAATGTGTTTGCCAACGTTATGTGAGCACCAACCTTCTCGTAAAGTCAAGCTTTTACCAGGCTCAATACTACTGACAATACCTCGCAGTTGCGCACCAGGTGGAGAACTCAATGTTACCAACATGGTAAGCCCAATAAATTGGTTCGACATGTTGCGTTTCGTTCCTTTGGCTGTTCACCACTGGCTGAGATGAAAGTTTCGCGATATGCAGCAAGAGATGGAGGGTGGTATGAGCGCGTAGTTTTGTGTAAATAGCTTCCAAGAAGTGAACAGAGAGAGAGAGAGAGCTATTGGTGGAATAAGAATTGGAAATGGATGAATAGGTATATGAAAAAGTGTTTCTCGTGAGACAACTTGACAAACTTGACAGCTTGGTTAATTTTTCTTTCTGATGGTTGGGAGTTTACAAGGGTAGGTGATAGCGAGGCGCGAGGGTGAGACCAAAAAGTATATCGGGTTTTAGAACTAGTGATAACAATCGCCGCCTCAAGATATCATTCCCGCCGCCTTATCGATGAATAGATAGGTAGATTAGCGCGGGGTGAATTCCAAAGTTTGTTAGGAAGGTCTTGTTGCAGATCCTATAAGACGAAATGAACTCACAGGGCAACCATGTCATCAATATACCTTGGTATGTATCTAGTGTGTACAATAAGAAAGAGCGTCATTGTCACCGAGTAAATTTGCATCAACTTCTTGGCGATACTATGGTATTCATTTCAAGGAGGACTAGATAGATATAGTCAGGTACTGCACAAAGAGTAGGTAGGTGTTACGATACGAAAGAACATTTTCAATATTGAACATCTTGAGCATTCTTCAAAGTAGAAGTTGGACATATGTATTAAGTGGACGATGGAGTTGATTCGTTTTGTATTAGCTATTTTACAAGAAGTCCTTGTATTTTGTTCGCAAGTAAATTTAATACATATCAAGATGGAGGGTATAACTCGTGCTCGTCTTTTCATCCCATACTTAACAATGGCGTCGTTCAAAGTCAATCCCGTTCTTGCGGGTTCATTGCCTGTTCATAGATCGTCTACCCATATAACCTTCACAGCCCATCGAGCAAATCCAAGCAAATGCCAGCGACTCCCACAACACCCAAAAATCTGCCATCATGATTCTCATTGACGCTCGCCATATCCGAATTGGCGTGCCATCTCTTCCTCTTCTTCATCGAAAAGCATGTCATCTTGCAGTGGCTTGATGGGTTCCGTTGGTAACTTTAATGGATCTGCCCTCGCCACTCTTGGATGCGCCAAAGCTTTGTTGACGCTATACAAGCCATTGTAAAACTCAGCAACCCTTGGATGAGCCATAACTTTCTTTGGATCGAAATTCTGAACCTCCAAGCCAGCTTGGCTTGTTGCTCGACTCAACGCCACATAAGCTTGTCCGTTCTCGAACACTCTTTTTAAGTCAATCTTGACACGCTCCAGAGTTTGCCCTTGTGCTTTATGAATGGAAAGTGCCCAAGCCAGAATAAGAGGTAACTGGCTACGCTGCGCCTGAACCTCTCCGTTTGGAAGCTCAATCTTCCAATCCTCTGGCTGAACAAGAAGGTCTCTAGAAGTTCCGTCTGGAATTGAAAATCGTACCAATGGGTACAGCCTGCCATTATTGGAGACGCCAGAGATAGGTAGTTCCTTATTGATCTGTTTGAACTTTGCGAGATCTGATTGACGGTGATTTTCTTCTTCAGCATCGGAAAGTTCTCTTTCGTTGAGTATATCTGGGTTCGCGTCGTAGATCTCGAACGATTTTTCACTCATAAAAGCAACAACTTTACCAAGTGATCCGTTTACTAAACCATCATCCATGTTTTTGATTAACATGACTTGAGCTCCTTTTTTTAGCTCAATCGATTTAGGAGCCATCATGTTGGAAAGAAGTTTTTCCCTCATCCCTTCATCGGTAATTGACCCGGAGTCGACAGCGTCATACCTGTAGGGCTTGCCGTGTAGACTTCTCAATCTGAATGTATTCGAGTTCTCGACCTCGTTTCGGGTTGGAAATCTAACGATAGTCAGTGATGAAAAGGTTTGATATTGCATTACACGCACAACTCTGTAGCAGTCAAGTCGTCTTCATAATTTATGGTGCGTTTCATTTCAACAAAGGCTTTTATAGTGTCTTGAGAGACCTTCCCCAGCCGCATCTCGTTTAACATATTTGCAAATACTGTAAAGTGTTAGCTTGGTGAGTACGATATAATAGATTTAACTTACCAGGATCTTTTTGACGAAAAACTTCTGTTAAACCAATTGTATGATGAATTGCAGTTCGCCAGGTAGCGGCGTCAAATGCAAATTTAACACCTCGACTTTTTTGGTTGTAATCTGGAACGGGAGGTAATTGGAAAAAATCTCCTGTGATCACAAGTTGTATACCTCCAAACGGTCGCCCATTGTTACGCATTCCCCTAGCAATCTCTTCTAGTTTATCGAACAAATCGCCATCAACCATAGAGATCTCATCAATGATCAAAACCTTGGTCCTTGTCCATCGAAGCTTAGCTTTGTTGTTTTTCTTTATTTTCTTTATGAGAGTAGGTACATCCTCTTTACCAAGTCCAATACCCCCAAAGCTGTGCAGTGTCACGCCTCCAATATTACAGGCAGCTAAGCCTGTAGAAGCTGTGACAGCAACTCGATCACCCTCACGGACATACTTCTTTTTCAGAGCAGCAATGATTGATCTCATCAAAACAGATTTTCCAGTACCCGCAGAACCAGTAAAAAAGACACTTTTGCCCTGATCCACAACAAGCTCCTTGACCCGAGTTTGCTCGTCAGTCAACTGTATCGGAGCCAATTTAGCAGTCTTAGTACGCCCCTGTGACTCCGCTGCAGCCTTTTCGATTTTTCTCTTTCGCATCTCCTTGACCGCTCTCTTCTCCTCTGCAACCTTACTTGCGGTGCTATTCCACGGCAAATGCTTGTCTTTCTTCTCATGGGGCAGAGGACTAAATTCCCATTCACTTGGCTTCCCCTTTCCATGAGTTGGGCAATTATTGACGTAATGGCCTGTCTTTCTACATTTGAAACAAACTGGGGCGGTAGATGAGCTAACCCCTTCAGAGCTCGGATCTTCGGCTTGTTCTTCTTTGTGCAATGCCTCATCTCGTTCCGAGTTCTTCTGCATCCATGGCAATGTTCGTCGTTTTGGTTTTGGCGCTTCGTCATCTCCAATAACGATGACAGATTTTGCCGCCAATTCCTCTCGCTCTCGCTCTCTTCGCCTTTTAGCCCCAGGCGGTGTTCCTTTATTTGCAGGTGGTGAAGACGACCAAGTCTGCGCGCTACTGCTAGGGGCACGTTGTGTGTTGGATCTTTCGGCGAATGGGGGCGAGGGTATTGTTGAACGGCTAGGCTTTGGGGGTGCTGGCATGGAGGCATTGGCAGATGAAGTTTGCGTAGGCAGAATGTAACTGTAATCGAAATCTATATCATCGTCATCGCTCCATTCGTCCACGAAGTCCTCAATATCAATGCTGCTATTCTGGGTATCTTGGAATGCGTCATCCTTGTTGATCAAAGAACTCATACGAGAGCTGCCAACACTTGATATAACGCTCGATTGGGTTTCCTTTGGTAGTGTCTTTTCATTTGCTGAAGCTGGCCGCAATGGTTGTACAAATCCACCAATTGCCTGCGAAGGTTTTGGTTTTAATGACTCTTGTATATTTTCATTTCGTGTCATGTTATTTTGTGTAATTGCTACCTTCTTTGCGTCGTTCTTGGAATTCGGAGGTGGAAGCTCTGTAGCCTTAGCTTTGACCGCTCGTCCTAACATCGCGTTTGCGATAGAAGAGTATGGAACTCCTCGAGTTGGTGCATTGGTGTTGTAAAATGTCAACTGAGGATGCGCTCTCCAGCGTTGCGCAAAAAGACTTCTAATGAGCGAAGAAAGTGCTGGAGGAGTGGTGCGGCCAAATGGCATAAAATCGTTTGAGGAAAGTGCGAATTATTGGGAATGCACCTGGTCTCACTTCTTCCTGTTGTAGAAAAATAGATATAGTACGGTTACTAGGCGACGGATCGAGCAATAGAAAATTGTTTTTGCCATTTCCTCGCGTCACGGGAAACCGCGTTTGGGAAGGACCGCGTCGTATCAAGTCAATCAATTTAAGTTACCCCACATACTATTGCGAGTAGATGTAAGGGAATTTTATGGGGCAGTTGCCACAATCGTAGTATCAACAGTAGGTATGCACCGAGTATTGTCGATAGTTCGAATTTATCAAGTTTATTAGTGAATCAATCGATCTCAACCTTATTATATTATTAGCCAGGCACCATTCGATGGACTAGAGCCTTCCACAGGTAGGAAAGATCCTTAAATCATCTGTTACTTATTAGTACCTAGTTTGCCCTGACTATCATATCTGACCATGTGAACTTTTCTATACAATACTTTCAAAATTAAATTAGTCTATCAAACCTCAGTCTTATAATGAGTCAGTTACCATGACAGTGCCTTTCATATCGCCTCAAACTGTCTCCGTGCCGCTCCCTCGTGGAACATTCCAACCTTGAGACGTCCTTATTGATTTATTGATTTATCTATCGAGCCACAAAGCAATCTATTCCTATTTCACCATCATGAATATCGAGTAGAAAGTCTGTAGTGTTCATTGCTGGCGTTTGACAGCATTTACTTCTTATGGGTAGCTGTGAATGTTTCTAACTTTACACTGCCATCATCCTATTTTGGCTTCCTACCTGCCAACCAAATCCTTCGATTATGCAGAAAAATCTTAGGTCAATCCCTATCATTTTCATTACAATCTTTCGTATAACATATTTCATGCAACTGCCGGCCACTTCGATAATGACAATGTTGGCCAAAAAGAAGAAGCGACATGGCATAATATAAACGGGGTAGTCGCTATAGTAGATTCGTGGACTCATGAGAAAAGGCGAAGAACGAAAGACCACAAGTCAAATGCAGAAAAATAATCCAAAGTCAACGATAACCTAGAAGAGAAGAAAACAACTTTTTTGATGGACGTAACAATCACCTTTCCAACACTAGGAAACATAGGAAAACTACGGATCAAAAGAAAATTATCTTGAAATAGAGCGCCCTATGCAACTTCAATGCTGCTCGGCCTAGCCGTCAAATAAGAGACCAAAGCACAGATGCGGAAATGAGATTATGCCACCAAAATTTAATATCCCGGCTCCCCATAAGACCGTAAGAACTTGACAAAGCAAAATACACCTGAAAATAGTTGCTCCAAAAGAGGTCATAAATGCGTGCGGCCGTGTAGAAATTAGCCTTGGTAACCACCAAAGCCGTTTCCGTAACTTTGCGTAGCCGGAGCACTCCACTGCGCGGTTGGTGTTGGCTGAGCACCACGACCATATCCTCCAGCACTGGCAGGGCCACCATATCCCATGGGCTGGTTGCTATATTGTGCTGGAGATTGAGCTGGAGGACCACCATATCCTCCTTGTTGACCAGCGAACTGGCCTGGAGACTGCTGGTTAGCCATGGGTCCAGCTGATTGAGGTCCGGCTTGCGGAGGCATTCCACCGTATTGTGGGAAATAAGCGTTGGGTGTACCTGGGAATCCACCAGGAGTTGGGCCGGCTTGAGGGCTGTAGCTTTGCTGAGAGCCATCAAAGCCTGCTGAGGTAGGTGCTTTGTCCTTACCCCACTGGAGAATCGTTAGCATAGAAGGGATATGAAGGAAGTAAAGTCAAACTTACACTACACTTAAGAGGACGACCATTGACATTGTATCCACTCAACTGACAGATGGCAAGTGCGGCATTCTCATGAGAGTCCATCTTTACAAAAGCAAATCCTCGATCAGCTTGGAAACGAGTCTCCACAACATAACCAAAGTTCTGGAACAACGGGACGAGATCTTGCTGTGTTGTGTATGGTGTCAAATTACCAACATAGCAAGTGGTTTGCCATTGAGGAGTTTGTTGAACGATCATATCGTAGCTCTGAACACCGTGGGTTGGGAAGTGATGATGACCAAAAGGCGTAGTAGGAGTCATGCCCATGGCAGACATAGCTTGTTGCTGCGAGATAGATGGTTGGCCCTTTTGGTTGGCCCAGTTGCAACGAATAGCTCGGGAGCCCAGCCATTCACCGTCCATGGAGCTTAATGCCTTCTCGGCATCCTGACGTTCACGGAAAGCTGCGAAGCCATAGCCCCTAGACCTTCCAGTCTTCATATCCCACATAACACGTGCTTCGGACACAGATCCAAAGGCAGAGAAGGCCTGTAACAGAACTTCGTCATTAACTTCGTTTGAGAGGTCTCCAACAAAGATGTGGAAGTGGTTTGATGTATCTTCCTTGTTTGATGTGTTCGATTGATAGGCCCAGTTCACTCGAATTTCCTGTATAAGGTTAGCTCGCTACTTGAAAGGTAGATTGAACAACACTTACAGCCTGGTGAACGCGTCTTCCATTCAAAGTTTGCATGGCTCTCTCGGCCGCTCCGGGATCATCATATTCGACGAAACCATAGTTGAATCCCTTTGACTGAACTTCGATTAGCATGATGTTATCATCAAATACAATGTATCGAAAAGGACAGAGTTGAAAATCTTAAACTCTATTGAGAGATTTCGTAGGCTCTGAGAGCTCTAAACTTCAGGATTTGACGGGAATGGAAAAGGTTGATACTGACAGCACCTACATTCTTGTCAGGAATGATTTTGACATTTTGAACATGGCCAGTTGTCTCAAAAATCTGACGGAGAATTTCTTCAGTGACTCTTGGGTCAAGACCTCCGACATATAATGCGCGCTTGTTCGGTTCTGGTGCAGCTCGACGAACAAATCCACCGGCGCTGTCTGGGGACATTACCCCACCATTTTCGCCCATAGGAGATGTAATAGCAGTTGGGATTGGATTTGTGTTCTGCGGAATGATAACTGGTGGAAGTGGTGGCGGTGGCATATGAGAGGGATTGCCCTGGCCATTGTGACCATTCTCATAGCCTGGCGCACCAGCAGAAGTCTGCGGTGGTGGTGGGAGTTGAGCACTGCCTGGGGCACCGTTTTCTGCCATTGTAAAATATGATCAAAGATCGTAGCTTAGGTGGTTTCTTTGAAATACTTGCTCGACGGAAGTAGAGAAACTTAATAATCGGAAGTAGGAAATTCTCTGGGTAGGATCGTAAAGAAACCGATGATACAAGGAACGAAAAAAGCTGAGTTGCGAAGGTGCGCTGATTTTACGTTCTTGTGTAACTTCAACGATAAGAAGCGCGTGAGACTCGACAATTCGATAGATGACTTGCGAAATAGACCGATGAAAAAGTTAAATAAGCAACAAGTTGAATTTATCACTTGTTGTGTGAATAAATAATTGAACTTTGTATTTCAAAATGAACAGAGAAAGTTCAAGGCGAAGCTTAAGATGATGCAGAAGTAGCAGATAGTAAGAGATCGATAAAAGAGGGGTTTTCTGCGACCAAATCCCAGAATACCGAGTGAGAAATAAAGAGGATGAGACGATGATAAATGGAGAGGTAGGAATATGAAAGAAATTAATCAATCACGACGAGAAAAAGAGACGAGAGGAATAGAGAGGAGACAAACACCACTCGAAGATCCAAACGCCTGTATCGACAGTAGATTGAGAAAGAGAGATGGAAAAGAGACGACGCTGCAAATGATTTTTCTTGCACACAGTAGGAAAAAAAGGATGTTGAACGAAGAGAAACCTGGGGGGGGGGAGGGGGGTTAGGTAGTGGGAGGTTGTGGTGGAAGTAAAGTAGATAGATGTTCGGCGCAAATTACTTTTACTGCAAGTTGAATGGAGGGTCCTCTGGTAAAAACGGTAGCTCTTCTTTCTTTCTGTTAGTTTCTACGCTAACAAGTAAAATGGACAAGGCTACTGGATAGGGTCCCCGTCAGCCAGAAAGATTTAATACTACTTATTATTATTATATTATTTATTACCAGGTAGGGTAAATATGTACAGAGTAGGTATCTAAGGTTATTATTTATAATTCACTCTTTTTGATGATATTCGAGTGATTGATAGGTTTCTGTGTTAATTATATACGTATATAACTCGTATTATCAATTTTGATCGTTTATAAGATAATAATAGTATGTATATACTTATATAACTATCATTCTTTTGTGCTCACAAGGCTAGTAAGTATTTGATTTTTATATTTTTATATTTTTCATTCAACAATCAACAATCATTCACAAGGTATAGAAAGATATTGAGGATATACTAGGTAGGTACTGTATGTACAGAGAGAGAGCTGATGTGATTGAGTGCTTGAGTGCTAATTTCGGTCTGCTTTTTTTTCGCTTATGTACGGAGGGAGATTCCTTCCTTTCAATGCAAGAGACCCTTTTGGGATAAATTCAATTGAATCATTATCCCCGGGTATTCTGTATGGTGGGGGTAGAAGGAGAAGACATCTATCTATCTGTCTGTATCTGTCTATGTATTGTATTGGAGATGGGATATTATTGCTCATGATTACTTCTTGGCTTCAATTCAAGTTCTCTCAAAATCTCATTGAAGTATGTTCGACGTTCGATGTACGATGTACGATGTAAGCAATATACTTGATTGCTTACTATTCAACTCTATTATAAGTGTGTATGATAATTATACTTGAATGAAGGGCCCCAAAGCAAATTTCTAGAGATATCTTATTCACAAACCAATGGGTGAATATTACTTGTATACCTAGGTAGAATACGAATTCAATTCCTTGACATCTATCATATATAATCAGCTATCGGATATAGATACACTTCCTCAGTATTTGTTTCTAAATCTACTACTCGTAACTTATATCTCCCACCAAAAATCTTGATTACTCTCCAAATTACTTCATTGTACTTCCTTCACAAATCATCTCACAAGAATCCTTTCATTAGTTGTTCTTTACCTGTCTCTTACCTGCCTAGGTTTATTTTTGATTGGCCATCACCTACAGTCAGGATATTGTGCATGAACTGGCTTTAAAGGAGTAGACTACTGACAAAAACCCCCGTCATACAGCATGGAACGGAATCTCTACTCTGTACTGTATTCAAATGCTTCCCGCTCGAGCGGACCGAGAAAGCTGGTACTGTACGAAAAAAAAAATAGACGATGCTATACCGACGGGAAGGAATATCCAGGAGGATGCCGATTGGCAAGATACTTATTCCTTAATTGATAGTTTGATATGACAGTACAAAGGCTTTAGTCAACGGACTGTGGACAGATCATCCCATCTTGCCTGAGGCTCAACTTTCGTGCTGGCCCCAGGCATGAGCAGTGAGCACCACCACAGTGACCACACAGACATGGAATCGAAGCTTATCTCGCAATCTCATCAGAGGGGTTGAATCAAAGTTTACGTACGTCACAACAGGAGCTCTAGCTTCAACGAAGATCATTCCGTCAAGCTAAAAACGGATCAGAAGGTAGGTGTGCTTGCTACCAAGGAAATCATCTAAGTTCTAACAGATTTAAGTAATCAAGTAAAAGTATTTTAGGTATGAAGCAATTATCGATGTGATTTTTAATGGTTATTATCAGAAGGGAGTACCTTGATCCACGGATACTTTGGATTTGTCTGGCCACTTCTTCTGATAGAGCGGAATACTATCTATCTATCGATGGATGGATGATTGGTAGGTAATATTTTACAGAATCGGGTGACATTGCTTTGCTTTGCTTTGCGATGCTTATCGGGGAGGTGTGATTTTACGCCTCACTTGTACCTCAAAAGCATTGAAGAGGACAACATGGGTTTGTTAGCAACTCATTTGTCAAGAGCTCCTTGTTATTCCAACATGAAACCAACGACGAGATATCACCTGGCTTGCGTGAACACATTTTCATGTTAACATCAAGGACCAAGAGCAATGAGACTTTATATTATAATCATTCATCATTCCCTCCATATTGCTACATTACCCCTCCAGTTTTACTATACCTCTTTGAAGATCACTTCTAGTTGGCAGGTTTGCACAAGCCTCTTGAATGTTGTCTTTGCATGCGGTGAGGCATCAAAAGCTGCATCAATCAAAGACATGACTCAATGCTTATATTTGGAGTAATTGTACTGTATGCGTATGTAAATAGACTGATTGTTTTGCACATGCTTGATTTTGATATCGATTACGACTTTGACTTTCTACTACTTCCTGTACAAGCTTGTTCCTGCCACACTACAGAGAAAACGGGACATAACAAAAAGCTTCGATTGAGCATCAATTACCACTTACCCAGTACCAGTAACCTTCGCAAGGCTCAGATTGAGCCTTGTAAGCTTTATGTAAGCTTGATTGGCTAACTAACATACTGGTATACTAGTGATTTTTATGGCTTCAATGGCTTTCATCTGTACTATGATGAAATTATTATTTGTAACCCCAAAAGCCTGCACAATATTCACCACGCAAATATCTTTTCAGGAAAAGAGAGGTTGATGCTTTTTTCTTTTACCGTAGTTTCAAATATTATTCTTAAAGAGTCCTCGACCAACATTCACACTAAGACCCTCACTCCCTTTTGACCATGGCTCCAGCACAACCACCCAAAAGTCCTTTGGAGATTCTGCAAATCCAAATCAATGCGATTGTATGTACCGGGATTCCGATCATCAACTTGTAATCTAACATGTTTATCAGCTTATAGAGACTGGCAAAGCTCTTCGCTCCACAGGTGGAGAGGGAGGAAAGTCGATGGCCGTTCCCGCCATAAGACTACACTCAACCATTCCATCTATCACCGATAATTTCCACCGAGCTTTGGACGATCTTGAGGCTGAAATTGTAAGTGGTCTGCCCACTCGAGTTTTTGTATGGTGTTAATGTGAGACTACAGATACGAGCAAAATCGGTTTTGGGTCGAGATTTAGAGGAATTGCGATCGAAACGAATTGCGGCAGAGAACCCGCCTGCTCAAATCATAGAGAACCCCGTCGCACATGAGCCCACACCATCTCCGGATACCCAACACGAGGATATACCTTCAGCGATAAAGGAAGAGCCAATTCAAGACAACACCCCCGTGCCAACGATTGCGAAAGAAGAGGAAAATTCGGTCAAAAATGAGATGACAGAAGAAAATAGAGGCGAGGAAGAGATGAAGGAGCCCTTGAATGTATCTCCACCAAGTACGAACGACAACAAATCCCAACCTATTGGCCTGGGAATAA
This sequence comes from Sclerotinia spermophila, assembly GCA_038090695.1. Taxonomy (NCBI): domain Eukaryota; kingdom Fungi; phylum Ascomycota; class Leotiomycetes; order Helotiales; family Sclerotiniaceae; genus Sclerotinia; species Sclerotinia spermophila. The sequence continues at coordinate 18,768 of JBBMOJ010000225.1, read as the reverse complement.
ATACTACACTTCCTGCCTCCACTGCCGCCCCTGCAACGGCCACAGCAAGCGGACAAGATCCTTCGATCGATTCTCTTTTCGACAACCCAGACAGCGCTGCCAATGTAGATTCTACAGCTCTAAATTTTGACAGTATGGATTTTGCAATGCCCGATGCAGCCACCAATACTCAAAGTCAAAACAACAACCATACACAAAATACCGAGTTTGACCTCTCCACGTTTGGGAGTAACCCGCAAGATTTCAATATGAACGATTTACAACCTACCAACGAGGCTTCTTCTTCTTCTAATAATAACAATAATAATAATAACGCAAACATCACTACGACAACTACTAAAGGAGATATGATGGAGGATCTCCTTAACTTGACTGCTGGCAGTGGTACGAATGACAACCATAATAACAATAATAATAACATGGATTTGGACTTAAACCTCGATAATATGGTTGGAGCGGAGGAAAGTGTATTTGACAATTTATTCTTTGGGAATGATGACGACACAAATGTTGGAGGGGACATAGGCGAAATGGAGCATGGTCAATTTGATAATGCATTCTTTGGGATTGATTGAAAGTTTATTGGGTATACCAATGGAGAGAAATATCATTTTAGGAACTTGAAGAGTAGGGTGTAATTATAGAGGCATATTCTTGGCATAGAAAGAATGTAATAATACATCGAGGATGTTGGTTGCTCTAACACCCCCTTTTTATCCGATCTTGCCAATTTCATCCCATTGTTTCATCCGATGTAACCAAGTTTCTCACCCACAAACTATCGAGGATGCTGTCAAGTGATCCATACTGATCCTTTTCACTTTTCATACCAGTGATGAGATCTCGTATATATAGCTATACACAACAACAAAATTTTCATCGGCTCAAATAGCAGTTTAGTAATTCAAAAGGTCTGGAAGTTGGTGTCATTTCATGTATAGTCAGTCAGTCAAATATGTACGCACTCGCTCTATTTGAAATATTAATAAGTCTATTGTATTTGTATTGTACTATTGTCAATTTTGTATATTTAAGTTCAAAACCTTAAGGGTTCTCTAATGATCACGAGACTAGTCGCTGGATCTGGAATTGTGATAGGGGAAATATAGTTGATACGACGCGGAAATAGGTCTTACAATTTCAGCTCCATCCAATCGAATACTCGCTCCCCCGATATAAAAAAAGTCCCCATCATTCCAAACTCAATACCAGCGTCTCTTCTCCCAATTATTCCACCCCATCCCATTCGCCGTCCCGGGAAACTCATCTTTCTCCACCGGTTTAAACCATCGCTCTCGACTCCTCGTCTGATCCATAATCGCCTCCTCTCGCGCATATCGTCTATCCTCGAGATTCTTTTTCCGTCGCGTCATGGAGATTTTCTCGCGCGCGATCTCGCTGGCGGTTTTGGGGCGCGCGGTCCCGAGCCCGCTGTGCAGTTTTTCGCGCGCTTGCTTGCGTGGTTGTGCGGATGAAGCGCTCCAGGCTCCTCCGTGAATGAGGGGCTGGGATGTTATTGCCAGGAGGGTTTGTTCGTTGAGGGGTTTGGGGGAAGAGGTCTGCGTGCTTGTGGGGATGAGAGGGCGGGGGGAGATGGAGGAGAAGCGTCGGTCTGGATCGGTAGGGGAGATTGGTGGTGGGAGAGAGGTGTGAGCTGCTTTCCCGTCGGTTTTGGCTGGGGTTTTTGGTGATGATGGGGTGGTGGTTTGGGAGGCCTCGCTTGTAGTGGGTATAGGGGGGCGTTGGGAAAGGGGATTTGGCCAAGGCATTTTGGGATTCTTGTAGATGATGGGAATTTGTATAGGGATATGCTTTTGCTACTTGGTATGTAATATGTACAAATCTCTGCGGCCCTGATAATTAATTCCAATTCTACAGTAATGCTATACCCGTGAAATATTCCTTTATCCGATCGAGAGACTCTGAGTTCTATGCATACATAAAGGAATGTCATAGCTTTATGATATTACATCAGCATTATTCTGCTTCAGTTCAACTTGGAGAACAAAGAAATCAGCGTGACACACTAATGTGGAAACTTCAAGTCTTAACTACTATCCAAACAAAGAGGATCAAAATGCGTCTTAGATTGAGTTTTAGCACAACAAAGAATAATGAACTTCTATACTATTCTTCGGTCTTTCCAACTTTCGAAGAGAGAGTCTACGTTTCCTCCGTACACAACGATAATTACACCAGGAATAAGCAATTAGGAGGAGCAAATATGCCACGAGCGGGCCAGAAAAAAGCAGATCGAGACGATGCATACAAACCCAGTAAAGACGAAGAAGACATCGCCGACGTCGACCTTGAAATATTAAAACCGAGCAAAGCCACTCTCAAACCATCCAAAGTGACCAAGCCTCCACAAAAAGGGACTCCAAAACAGCAATCCCAAAAAGGCACTCCTAGAGGCACTCCCAAAGGAACCCCCAAACACACACCCCGTTCCACGCCCAAACCGCCCTCCGCGGGCGCATACAAAAAGCCCTCTCCACCCCCCAACACCAGCACCGCCGCTCCCTCCTCCACCACCATCAAAACCCCCCTCCCCACCGACCCCTATTTCTGCTGCCACCAGCCGCTCCCGCTCCCGTCTTCCTTCCCGCCTGCTCTGCAACCCTTCTACACCTTCCTCGTCGACTCCCTAACCACCAAATTCCATCCTCCGCCTCTGGAATCCATGCCCGCTTCGAATGCCTATTACCGTTTCTCGCACCTCTCGCTCACGACTTGCACAGAGGTGCACCGGTATTTTCTCTCGCTCGATCCGCGCAATTTAGATGAAGGCATTTTCGTCGAGGGCAGCGAGGAGAATGTGCTGGGGAAGGCGGGGGCGCTGGATGATGAGGATGGGGTGGAGAGGAGACAGGATGTCATGATTTTGAGCCGCAATGCGAGGTGTGAGGAACATGTGAAAGAGGGGTTTTGGTATGTTTTGATGAGGGTGGAACAGGTGGTGGAAAAGGAGATGCCCGCGAGGAAGGTGGGGTTTGTGGCGCCGGTGGAGAAGGAGGAGGTGGAGGAGGAGGCCAACGAGATGGATCATGAGATTGATTTGGATTTGTATACGTAGAACTCTGATTGGTGGGGGGAATGGTTGGGGTGAAGTAAAGGAGAGGTTGGAAGAGGCTTGGGCTGGTTTGGGTTAGTTGAATATGCTTTGTGTTGGGGTTGCAAATGACAAATATACGTACGTGTCTCCGTTGTTCTATAACCAAATTGTTTACTGCAGGAAATCAGCATCTATGAGCTTCCCGTCTTCTGAAATGAATCCAAAAACTTATCCAATCACGAGGATTAAACAAATAGATACTTCGGATCCATTTGGAATATAGAATTCTCTTAACATCTAACCTGTGGTAGAGATTCATGAATTGACACCATTTAGACTTGAGTGCAAGCTGTTCTCTTGGGGGATATTACGAGCGAGGGGTTGTATATCCTATCTCTGTATCCCACAAAATTTTATTCTATTTCTGGCTACTTGGCCGTGGAGGAAATTTAGAAAGAGCATCTAGAGTTGGATTTAAAGTTTGTTCACGATGCTAGTCGAACGATCTTCCTCAATAAGAGTAGGCTGGCATGTCTCTCTTTAGTATTGTGGCTGTATGGATTGTGGTCGAGCTCTATTATGGCGCATCCTATCTTTTCTAGGACAGTAAATATATATCTAGTGAGCAGATTTGGATAGCTTAGGGTAGACTGATAGTAGCAACAATAAGACTAGTGTGATTTTAGGATAGATAGAAGAAGCAATCAAAGGACTTCAAACATTAGAAGAAGTTTGGTATCTTCATATCAACACACAAAAGCATTAGATTAGATTACAAGAATAGCTGAGGTAGATGTAGAAATCCAGTCTGCTACTTGTCTCATGTGTAGCTAGTCTTGCCAATATGCTAGACATAACTTCAGCTAGTAGAGAAATGCGAAAATGTCAATTCCAACACACTAGAACAGCTTGAGACGGACATGTACTCAGAGATTCTGTCGTCTCTTTACCATTGCGGGGAAATACAATAATCGAACAAATGATGGGGAATATGGAGTACCAAGAAACTTTCAAGTTCATGCGAATTAATAGCACAAGAGGCTAGTTTTCTGTACTGAGGGGAGGTCTTAGAATAGTGGGGAGAAAGAAGTGCAGGATCTGAAAAGGAGCTGAAGAATTAGACCCAGGTTAGAGGATCGTGCTATGAAGTGGATGAGGCGGTTGAGAAGTGTATCCTCGAGTGAGTGTACTCAGGTTCAGCAGCTGGAATGCCAAGCGAAGGACAGCACAGAGTATTTGAAGCAGCATTAATTCATCCGTTGCTGCGCAAATAGTCTTGAAAGTCAGCCTCGGTGCTTGATTTTCGTTGGCATGGAACAGATCGAGTGGTTTTAAGATTCTTCTACCGGTTGAAGCATCTCAGTGAAATATTTGGCGTCTAGTCAAGCAATAGATGAAGGCCAAAAACGCTTATTTCACCGCCATAACAGCAGGTGCGTGTCATGGCTATTCTTCGGTATATTTTCCTCGTCAAATGTCGGGTGAGCAGATTGATGCGGAATGTTCCGTTCAATATAGTGGTTTGGGACGAGTAGTTCCAGAAAAGCGTTTCGAGAGCGAGAGCACATATACCGAAACATCTATGCTTGCTTGATTGGTTTCTCTTTAGAACGGCATTCTTCAATTGCCAAAGATCTTGCCGGGTGCCTATATCCTGGCATTTAACTCTGCTTGGGCAGCAGATCCGTAGTATTCTGAAGAGCAAGCCTTTATGTCCCAACTTTTGCCTCCTCCTTGAGGATACACGCCCATTTGGTTGTCAGGCTGGAACATATATGACTGAAAGCAGAGGCTGTTATGCGCCACTTGGTTGAAACCGATTCTGCATAAATACGGAGATGCCACGGCACAATACCAAGTATGCTCCATGCGTGGAATTCTCAATGGCTCGAGCTTTTTATAGCATGCGGATTTGGCAATAGCCAATCTCGATAATGTCCTCGTGACTTCAAAATGTATTTCCCTTGGGTTTACTCTGGGAAACCTCATTATTTGTATTGAGGTGAAAGAGCGGAATGGCGAATGTCTTATAGATTGAAATCCAACGTCCGCTGGCGCGACTTGATAAGTTGATAAGTTCGAGATAGATTGATTGGCTAAGTGGCTTACTCACAGAGTAACTGCCGAGGGGCGTCTAGCCCTTTTCTACCGCCAACTTGCTGCTTTTCTATTAGCGAGGTTCTTCATTATACCCGCTTTAGTAACGTGTTTCCAAAACGTAAATTTTTTCCAATCTAATGAATTGTTTCATAAAAATATAAATTTGGATTTCAATTCTAATTAATTCAATTAATATAACTTCACTAGGAAAAAACTCTTAATAATAATATAGATTTTAATTAATAAAATCAATAAAATAATTTTCAATAATTCTTATTATTTTATTATTGAATTGAAAGTAAGTGATTGAAAATTCGGGTTTCGAAACCTTGTAAGGCTGAAAATCATATAAAAAATTGTATTTTCAATTGATTATTTTTAATTCAATAATAAATTAATTGAATTAATTGAAACTTAGTTTATTAATTCTATTAATTGTGATCTATATTATAATAAAAAGTTTTTTCAATTTGAAGTTATAATGATTGAGTTGAAAATAATTGATATTGAAATTTTTCAATTAAATCAATTGAAAAAGCCCTTTTTTTTCGGAAACACGTTATTCAATCGGGTGTAAAAATGACAATGGTTGAGCTAACCATTCGTGTCATTTTCAACTTCTAGTGCTTATTCGCGAATATTCTCCACTCCCCCATTATCTTATTTAGTATAATTATCTTTTCCAATCATCCAACAATTCACTACAACAAAGCATTTCTCCATTTTGCCTATCTATCTATGGTCAAGATTAGTAGTTAGCTTTGGAGTCCTTCTAAGTCTAGAATGACCGAGTACTCCATCAAAGCACATAATAGCATGTGCAAACATATCATTGGTCGTGTCTTCTGAACTATACTTCTGGCAAGGATTGCGGAAGTCTCGCCAACAAAGTGTGGAATAGGCGCTGCATCCGCTGGACGGAGAATCTCTGATTCCGGCCATCTGCTTGAGTATGCAAATATCCCGAAGGATTTGGAGGGGTGCTTGAACAACATATTAGAAATATGTGGACCATCATCCAACAATGTGCAAGAACACGCAAAAGTGTGCGCTTTAACCGCCGATTGGACTCTTTTATCCTGATAAAGTTTGTTTGGCCCTACCTACTGTGAAAGTACAAGTAGGATAGTCTCTCCGTACCTTCTTCGATGACCTCTCTGTATATTTCTCATGTCGAATTTAGCGAAATTTGATATCGAGCGCTTAGGTCGCCAGAGACCGCCTCAGTTCAAGACAGTATGGACTGAAATCGGATTTGTGTACGTCATATTACTTTTCTATCTTCTGGGATTGCTGTGCCCAATTTTTCCTTTTTAACCTTTCAGGTGATGTTAATGTTTCAAATGGCTCCTCCCTCAAATGAGTTATTAAGAGTCAAACACCACCGATAAGGAGATAGTGTCACGACGTCGACTGTCCCTTTTCAGTGCTGATGTAGAATGCATCTTAGATTTTCTACTTGTGTTTCTCAAGTGCTTTCGGTACGTCAAATTTCATACCTTGCGAATTGTTTTCATTCTTACGCCTATTTTATAGGAGTATTTCGTTAGCGGATTTGCCGTTATTGTCCCAAGCCTCATGAAAGATCTCAACATCCCAGCATCCTCATCAACATGGCCAGCAGCAGCTTATTCTCTGATGGTATCATCCGTAATGCTACCCTTTGGTAGACTGGCAGATATCTACGGCGGAAGACGAGTTTATATTGCTGGTCTCGCGTGGCTCACGCTGTGGTCGTTGATTGCTGCATTCTCGAAAGATCAATATATGCTTGACATATGCCGGGCCCTACAGGGGCTGGGACCAGCTGCATTCATGCCATCGGGGATGATGTTACTGGGTCGGACCTATCGACCGGGACCGAGAAAGAATCTTGTTTTCAGTGAGTAGCCATTCATGAAAGCCGTGACATATCTGAACTCTTCTCAGGTATATATGGTGCATGTGGAGCCGCTGGGTTTTTCATCGGCATTTTCTTCGCCGGGTTGACGGCCGAATATGCTAATTGGGCATGGTATGTAAAATCATATCTGTTTGACAATTTTGATTAACTTCTTTTAGGTTCTTCTGTGTGGGGGCTATTTTGTCTTTCATAAGTGTCGTTACTGCAATGCTTTGTATTCCATCCGAAGATGATAAACGCGACGGCCTTCAAATGGACTGGCTTGGATCAGGGCTTCTAGCAGCCAGTCTCATACTTTTCGTTTTCGCCATAACGGATAGCGCATATGCCCCGCACGGATTCAAGACCCCGTATATCATTATTACACTCGTTTCTGGGATAGTTCTCTTCGCAGTCGCTATGTACGTCGAACGATACATTGCAAGTCAGCCACTCCTACCATATTCACTCTTTGCCGTCCCCAAAATGAAACCTCTATTCCTCGCCTTATTCTTCACCTACGGAAGTCTTGGCGTCTTTCTTCTCTACGCTACATTCTACTGTACCAACATCATGGGTGCGTCCAGCCTCCAATTAGTTGCATGGTTTATCCCGCTCGCCATTGGCGGATGTCTCATCGGCACCTTCGGCGGCTTCATACTCCATCTCATTCCCGGCACGGCTCTCATTATCTTCTCTGGTATATGCTGGATTATCGCTCCTTTGCTATTCGCCCTCGCTCCCACACATGCATCATTCTGGACATGGGTATTCACCGCCATGATCTGTGCAACTCTGGGTATAGATATCACATTCAACGTCACCACCATCTTCATCACCACTTCTCTGCCTTCTTCTCAGCAGGGTCTTGCAGGAGCCCTCATCAATTCCATCATGCAATTCTCCATCGCGGTATGTCTAGGTATTTCTGAAATCATCGCCAACGCCGTGCAGCAGAAGGATAGCGGAAGTTTGCGAGAGAGTTACAAAGCTGTGTTTTGGTTCGAGGTTACATGCGCGAGTATCGCATTATGCATCTTGATTACTTTTTGCAAAATCGACTCGGCGACAGCGGGACTGACAGACCAGGAGAGAAAAGATTGTGAAGCGGAAGAAAATAATGCAAATAAGTGCTCCACGGAGGCGGAGAAATCGGATCTGGATACAAGTGCGAGTCATTTTGAAACTCCATCTTTCTCTTTTGAATCCCTGGGTCAACACGCTTGTTGAGTCTGGTTTCTTTGGTGTGAGTTCTCAGTACTCACATATATATGCATAAGTTTGATAGTCTCGTTTTCGTGGGATTTTGCTCAGGTTCACGGTCAGCGGGGACATGAAATTAATGAGGAGGAGTTTGAACGGATAGACTCGGTCTAGGAAAATAAGAGGTATTTTGGGAATATCGCGAAACGTCTCTTTTAATGATGCGACGAGGGTTATGATTCAGTTTTGAGCCTATAGGTTTCCATTTATGTTGGACGTGCAAAAGTCACCGTTGAATACTGGATATCTGGACTGGAGGTTGGAATGAATGTGACGTGGATATATATGGATCGGTATATATGAGTATTCTCTTTATACAAAGGGTTGAAAAAGAGGTATATAGTATTAGGAGAACCATTTAATTATATCAGTGGACTTAATATCTCATGTGAAATATCTACAAACAAAAACCAGTAATATCCATCCAACATCCATCCAACATCCAACATCCAACATCCAACATCCAACATCCAACCTCCATCAAAACCCCGCCCCTCTCTAACAAACAAATATTCAAACCCCAAATTACGACAAACCCTCGATTTCAAAACAAAGACCAGATATACACATCTATACGCCGTCCCCCCAAAAACAACTAAATCATAATTATTTTTATCATTACACAAAATATAAATATAAACATAAACAAATCTACTCCCTCTCAAAGCTTTCTTCCGCTTTCAGAAGTGTAAAGTTATATTGTGTATACTGACTGTATTTGATATATAATATTTTAATACTCGACATCGATCTCAAATTGCACATTCTACAATACCCAAAAATACCTAGCGGGCGGGCTACATCATTCTATTCTCCAAAAATGTGCTTTCCTTACAAATTGAAAAATACTTTACATCATAAATATAATGCTTTTCACTCAGAGAACATATTCACGAATAAGTAAGTAAGTAGCAAACGAGTGAAATCTATTCGATATATCCACACCATAGGTCATCAAAACACAATCTCTGAAACTCCGCTAAATCCCTATCAACAATAACGCCATCATAGCTATCCATAGATTTTCCTTTATAAGTGTACCTAATTTCCTTTTCCTTTATCCGGGACACTAGCTTTAGCCGCAGGATCCATTTGCTGCAGATTTTCCATCGAGGTCGTGTCCTCCCGACTTTTATTTAAACTTGCTTCCAAGCCCGATAATGATTTTTTCAAGCCAGTCATTTGAAAACTCTCATTATCAATGGGACTTTCCTCCATCTTTACACCCGAGTCCACAAAACCTGGCTCTTTCTCCTCTTTACATACCCCATTCTCGCAGGTCAGTATCTTAGTCTTATCGCTCTTTCCCGCATCCTTCAACAATGAATTTCTCTCTCTCAACCACTGTCCATTTCCCTCCGAAGCATTTAACCGAACAATTGATCCTAAAGCACCTCGGGGCTTCTTTTCAAATTCTTGAATCCATCTTCCCCCTATATTATCACCAGCTGCATCATGAATCACCACACTTTTTACGCCCAAATGACTAGCTACAATTGCTGGCATGAAACTAGGGAATAACCACGGATACTGTAACATTTCGGATTCGAAACTTTTCACTGTTTCTTTCGCCTTGTTTGCATAAGACTCATCATTCAAAAACGAAGATAAGCGATACAGATTTGAAGAAGAGGTGCCGTTCGTAGAAGGTTCGGATGAATCCATGGCATCTTTGAGACGAAGGATAACATTTGGAGCGGAGGCAGTAGTCGAAAAGAAGGCACCTGTACCATTTGTGTCGTAGAAAAAATTGATTTGTGATTCTATTGATTAAAATTAGTAAGAATAGAATTAAGTAGAAGATGTACTTACTTTGAAGTTCATCGGCCCATTGGAGCCACTTTTCGTCGAAAGTAGTTTCATATAAATCGATAAGTCCTTCAATCAATAATGCATAATCATCTGCAAATCCTTGAGTATCTCCTCGTCCTTCACGCCAAACCCGGTAGAGAATCTTGGCTTTATCATCATACAAATTTTCCTTGATAAATGTGGCTGCTTTGAGAGCTGCTTTTAGGTACGCTTGAGCCTTTGCTGGGTCAAATCCATTGATAACGGAGGATAACCTAGCCAATGCCCCAATCGCAAGACCATTCCAGCTGACAACAATTTTATCATCCATAGCAGGCTTTACCCGGTCAGCTTCCCGACGTCTTCTGAGTTCCGCTTTGCCTTCTTTGATAACTTTTATAATTTCAGCCTCCTTGATGCCAAACTGGCTTGCTAATGCAGATGGAGTGCTTGAAATGGCTAATACGTTCTGGTCCATGAATTCATCATGTGGATCATTCTCCTGCCCTACATTACCATGACTAGTAACATTGAAGAAAGCTGAAAGTATCAGTCCACGTTCACGACCAAGAATATTCTCAAATTCTCGTTTAGTCCAAACATAATAAGCACCTTCCCGTTTCTCGGTATCACCATTTTTATAATAGCTGTCGGCATCTTCGCTAGAATAAAATCCTCCATCCGAGTGGGAAAGAGTGGACGTTAAGTAATTCGCGATATCGTATGCAACTCCTAGAAATTCCGGGTCTCGCGACAAAAGAAAGCCATCCAAATAGAGATGCAAAAGCTGTGCATTATCGTAAAGCATTTTTTCGAAGTGAGGAAGAGACCAATCGGCCGTGACAGAATATCTAGCGAAGCCATTTCCAATATGATCATGAATTCCACCACGAGCCATTTTTCGAAGAGTCGTAATAGCAATTTTTCTGGCATTTTGACAATCAGCAAATCCAACAATATCGATTACCGCTTGTGGAAATTGGCCCAAGCGAAGCAGGAAGGCGATTTTCGAAGGGGTAGGAAACTTTGGAGCTGATCCAAACCCTCCATTTGCCTGATCATAGCTACTAGCAAAATGTTCAGTGACTTCTTCCAGTAGTTCGAGATCAATATTATCAACGCTCTCCCCCAGCCTATTGCTCAAGGTTCCCTCATTGGCGAAATCCTTCAACTGCTGCAAACTTTGTGCCGAATCCTGTCTACACCGTGATTCTTGTTCTGACCAAACAGTACTCAATTTATCCAAAATTCCTAAAAAGTCGACCTGATCTTCGAAAACTGTCGTTTTACTTGGTCCCGGCCAATATGTGCCCCCAAATACTGGCTCCAAACTCGGTGTCAGAAAGACATTCAGTGGCCATCCTCCAGAACCCGTTGTAGCTTGTACAAAGTTCATATAAATCCTATCAATATCCGGACGTTCTTCGCGATCGATTTTGATGGGTATAAATGAGCTATTTAATATCGCAGCTACTTCTTCATTTTCGAATGACTCGCGCTCCATTATATGGCACCCTTTGTTCCATCTCGTAAGCCTTTGATCATATGTTTGCCGATATTCAAAGCGAGGGAGAACTCACAATGACAAGAGCTGTATCCAATGCTCACAAACAACAATTTGTTTTCCCGGCGCGCCAAGTCAATAGCTTCATCCCCCCAAAGCTGCCATGCCACTGGATTCGAAGTATGGGCGCGAACATATGGACTCTTGCTTTCACTAGCTCTATTGACCAGTTGCACTTTATCATTCTTCTGTTCCGGTACCGTCGTAGTCGCTTTTCCCAACATACCCTTCAAAGCTTGCCCTATGCCTTGCGCCTCCCCCACTCCACGCAAGTTTGAGGCCATTCTGCTCTGAACTCAGATATATATTTCAGAATTGAAAAGTTTTATTGTCTTGAAGTGGACTGTAATCTGTATTTTCAATCTCAAATGGGAGGATGAGGTTCGCGTGCGCGAGAAGCGGAGTTGAGCTGTCAAGTTAAGCTGTCAAGTTGACTCTCTGCCTTGTTAGCCCGATTAAAGCGCACTTTTCGTTTCCGACGACTTTGTTCCAAACAAATATAAGATATAATGTCAAAAATCTTACACTCAAACCGATGCCTGAATTAATCAAAGGATTGACAAAAAGTATAAATACACCGCCCACCTTCAAACAGATATCTTCATGTGCCTAGTACTAGTATTGTGTGAATATACAAAAAGTTGAGACATTTCTAGGCGTATCGCCTTATCGTCAGACTTTCATGACTTCTTGATTAGCTCAGACTTAGGCACGGGCCGTTTTATCCCCAGCTGCCACTGCCGAAGACTGACACGACTGACTCATTTTTGCCAAGCTTTCATTATCCCATACACAAATCTCAATCACACCTCACTTCAATCATGCAAATATCGTCACATCGTGGTAGACCCGTTTGAACTAGATCGGATCAACACCCAAGAACGTGGATGAAGATTAGACGAATTTTCTCAATGATGATTATCTATCTCAAGAGAATCGATCCATTCAATCTAACACTTTATTATGTCCCAAGGGATGGTAAATCACGATCAAATCACAATCACAGATGCAATCAAGAACCAAGGAAGTTTTGGAAGAAAGGATCTCTAAGGACCTATTTTGTTCAATTATGTACAAGAACTGAATAGCGGGCAGAAGGATGCCAATACGTGCGAAATAACTCAAAGCAGTTAGGAACCCAAGTCTATCAAGGGGTATCTAAAAGGCGCAACGCATAAAGTCAAGAAGGTCGTCAAACACCCAGGGAAGACGCGAAATCCATCCAATTCTGTCCGTTTTATATCATGTCGTTAGATGCGTATCGAAGGCATGAAGTTGCGGTTCAGAGCTCAGCAACAAACCCCTCTCTCAATAGAAGTTCATACATGAAAGGTAGGTTAAGCTACAGAGCTTGAACGCCCAGAACTCCTTTATATGCCAATGGGTATGATATCATTTAAGCCAGGACGTTCGTATCGAATTCACCAATGACGTTGCCTGGTGGGTAGTAGTTGCAGACGCTGTACCAGATGTACATGCCTGGGTAGATGGAGTTGTCGGTTCCGCAAGTCTTAACGGCACATCCAACTTGGTGGGATCCTTGCCAGACGATTTGGGTGAAATGCAAGAAGTCACCAACAGCCTCAGATGGGCTGGCAACACCGTACAAGGAGCCGTAGAGAGATTCTTCCTCATACCATTCCTTGATAGCATCGGCGAGAGCGCCTTCGGTAGTATAAGCAGCAGAGTTGGAGTTTCCGGCAACAGCGATGTTTTGTCCGTATCCACCACCACCAGCGGTCCTATTTTGTATTAGCATTATATTCTAATATATGGGAGAGAGAGAAAACTTACAAGTCATGTGCAAATGTAGCGCAGCTACCCTCTTGAGCGGCGTAGTCAGCAAGAGTTTGGTTCCAGGTCATGGCGGAAGCTTTATGGCTAGCACGAGCGACGTTGTGTGCATTGACGGCATTTGGGTTGAGAGGATCGGTGGCAGAGGCAGCAGGAGTAGTAGCTGCTGCTGCAGGGGCGGAGGAGCTAGGAGTAACTTCAACGACCTTGGCGGCAGCAGACTCAGTGGTAACTGGAGCGGCAGCGTCCGTAGTTGAAGGGGCAGCTGAGGTAGTTGAAGCTGGGGTTTCAGTCACAACAACGTCGGATTGGCAAGTTGTAGTTGGTTCCGGGGCAGGAGCGTCTTGAGAGTGGGAATGTCTGTGGGGTCTTGATTGAGCAGGAGCAGTGAGAGTCACGATAGCTGGAGGGAGGTAAGGTTCGGCTCCAGCGGTAACAATGACTGGCGCACCAGTAACGGTGACTACGACCACGTTTGTAACGACATCAACATATGTCTCGACGACTTGTACGGGAGCGGGGACTTCAAGACCCTTCTTGACGATTGGGGTAGCAGCTGCCAATGCAGCGCAGAGGGAAGCGATAGCGATTGATGAACGCATTTTGAATGATGTTGATGGTAAAGTGAGTTTTAATTTCCCTGTGTTGAGGTGATTTTGAAATTTCCTTGACTTTCTTCGAGAAAGTGAGAGAGTGTGTACTTGGACTGGAGTTTCGTTATGAAAGTGTCGTTAAAAGATTGGCAGCACTGCTGTACTCGTGAGGAGAGATTCTTTCGAAGAATTTCAAATCGTTTGAAGGAGTGTAAGTGCCTCGAAAGACTGGTTGTAAAGAACGTAAAGGTTGTTGTGGTGGTGGTGGTGGGTGAAAAGGACAAGATCCAGAAGGGTGGAAAAGAAGGTGGTTTTATTTCAAAGGAAGTAAAGATTGGTGGGTGGATGAGACTGGGGTTGGTTTGCTGTGGAGCCGAGCTAATAAGATTTAGTGGGTAACTTTGAAAGTGCTTTGGTTTCTTGTGGAAAGTAGAAGGATTGGATGATGATGTTTTAACAAGGATATTTTCGAGAGAAAAATAGCCAAAAAAGGTAATGAATGAATGAATGAATGTAGATAATAAATGTAGATAATATTCTGGTGAATGAAGTTTTAAAATCTTGAAGGGGGGGGGGGGGGAATGGATTGATATTAAATAATCAGGGGAAAGTTTCCGTACAGATAGATAATGTCGCTGGATTTCTTTGAAGCTATATTGAGATATCCAACTTCTCTTCTTCTCTATCGGCACAAGATCCCTTTAATCTTTCCTTGAATCTCGTCATTCAGGTACCGAGAGAGAACGGGATACGATAATAGAAACTAGACAATTACATTAAACTCATTCTTTGTTCCTCGGAATAGAAACAGATCAAGTAATTTTTTTATTAAAAAAAAACACAAGTACATTATTTACGACCAGAACAAAAAAAGATAGCTTCATTCATCAAAGAACTCTCTTGTCAGTTTCCCTGATGGCGTATGGGGAAAGTCCGAAAATAGCGCATCGAAGATATCAAAGAAAACTTAATCTCGTGAATTTGTTTAATCTTCCATCTCTCTCTATTCACTCCACTCCACTCCACATTTTCACTTACCTTGTAGGATCGATCTTCGGATCGCGTACTAGCCTTTAATTATTTTATTTCTTTAATGTGAAGGAAGCCAGCCAGGCAGCCAGGGTGTAGCGAGCGGTCGGGAGAAAGAGATCTTTATTTACTTTAATTCCTCTACGGAATATTTTCATCTGTATAACAATGATTAAAAGAAAGAAATGAGTGAGATGAACCAAAAGAATAAACTAGGATGGCTTAGACGATTTTCGAGAGGATGGGTAGGTAAGGTAGTCGAGTTTTCTGGAGGGAAGAGGAGGAGGAGGAGGGGGAGCTGCGTAACAACTTGTCAGGGGATGAAATTCTTCCGATAGGACGTACAGGACTGTGGTTTTTTGTCATCAGGAGGGTTTGGCAAAACGAAACAGATGGTGGGAATTTGGTGCTAGTGGTAGGGGTACCCGCTGTCACTTTTTACTCTTTCTGAAACACTTTATACAAGCCCTTATTGGGTTCATCTCGGACGCTCGGGACTGTACGTACTTTTGAGGTTGGGATGTTTGGTAGTGGTCTGTTGTGTTGTGTTGTGTTGTGTTGTGTTGTGTTGTGAATATCGAAAGAGAAAGGGAAAATGAGGATGAAGAGGCATAAGAAGTCTTAAGATTATATTAATAAAAGTAGTAATAAGAACAATATTAAATTCGAATTCAAGGTAAGGTAAGGTAAGGACAATGGTATGAGAGGGTGCAGGTGAATAATCCGTACAAATGATTGATTATTCAGAAATCGATACTGAATCATACGATACCATACAATTCCTTGGAACCTATCTAAAACTATCTGTCTGTTCTTTCCCTTCTCCAAACCAATCTCATTCAATTAACACAGACTGGGGAATTATTACAGTAGCATTCTTTGTACAAGGAGATAGCAAGCACGAGGGATGAGATACAGTAGTGCCATGTTTGTTTTTAGTTCCCAATTGAAACAGTATTTGTATAACTCTCTCTCTCTCTCTCTCTCCCTCTCGAGACATATTGCATTTCATACCTATGACGATCTAACGTTTTCATAATACAGTATTGAAACTTGTCCAAAGCGAACGAACCGAACATGCGATCAATTTTCCCCCTCTCCCCCTCCCCTCGCTCGTGGATCTTTCAATAACTGGGATTTTAATCATTGGGATGAACTAGTTACGTACGTACAACAGTAAGGAGAATCTCGAAATGCTTGAGGGGAAGAAAGGGATAAAAAGGAATGAATGAATGAATGAATGCTTACTGGATTTCTTTTTTTTTGTTTGGAATCTCGTGAAACTGGAAAGAAAAATAAAAAAGCCTCAATGTGATAATATATATTTGCCAAAAGAGCATTCCTGGAGGATCAAATAGGTTGGGTGGGAAGCCTTGGGAGGGAAGCCATGGGAAAGATCATTATGGTCGTTTGTTGAACCTTGGGGTTGGTGTTGGTGTTGGATTGCCAATGTACAGGTTAATTAAGAGACCGCCAAGCAGGCATTCTTTTAAAGATTAATTGATAGATTGTCTAGATGTCCAATATCATTTTTCAAAGATCTACAGGGAACCAGGGAATTATAATTGATCATGAAGTAATTCGATCAAAGTCATCCAGTCAGTCACTGTCCTCATCATCTATCTATCTACTCACTGTCGATTCCCGTTTCATATACAGAGTACCATCACAACGTATGAGGTATTTAACCCCCTCACAAAACGACAGGTTCACAATTATACACACGACCACGGTATCTCTCTATCTATCTATCTATCTATCTAATTAATGGGCAACCCGTCGGACGGAAACGCACATCTCATAGCTCTGTACAAACTCTCCCTGCCGTAAAACCTGATGTCATATCTATCTATCTATCTATCTACAGTCCAAAGTCCAGAATTCACAAAAGCAAACATGCGGACAGTTCATTTCGGATGAATTTATGAAACGAGCGCGTTGGACCAACGAGATTTCTTCCAACAGGGTCGTCGCGCATGAATTTGCCTCCCCTGATAGCGCTGCTTGTCAAAGATTACAGAGTCTGGGGTTGACATGGATGAGGCGCGAATTGTTACAGAACGAACGCTCTGTTAGATGCGGGTTTTGGTAACTGGTTGTTGTTGTTGTTGTTTTCGTGTCGGTTTTGCAAGCAAGCAAGCAAGCAAGCTATAGTACAGTACAGCTCCGAAGGAACGCAGATATTCGAAACTTCATTCGTGATACGGTATGTGCGTGCGTGCGTGTGTGCATGTGTGCATACTTAAAGAAAAATCATTAACGTTATATTGAAATATCAAAATTGAATTGTGAAGTTTCGTTTCCAAGATTCTTGGATGAGGTCTAGATACTGTACATACCGGGGGGGGATAAAACTTCGGTAAGATTATATATATATATATATATATAAAGCAAGCAAGGTTTAGAATATTCATTCATTCAATCATTCTTATTGGATTCTTGTGCATATTTGTCTCGGCAAGCAAAGCTGGGTTAAGGAAATCTCTCTCGTACCTGCATTATAGATCTCCCTCCCTCGCCAGGAACCAACATTTCTAACCGAGCACCTTTTTTCATCACGAGCGTCTATAGACAACTTGGGGTTACCATGTTTGGAAAGAGAATCAGGGGGACGTCAATTGATTTCGTTTTTTCGTTGATTCGCACATTTTGAAAATGCCGCGGGAGTTTGTTTTACATAGTTATCTTGGATTTATGGTAATCTTATAACTAGTTAACTATATAACTATAACTATAACGGTACGACGTATAACTGTGTAGCTATACTATACTATACTATACCTACCTACAAGGTATACAGAGTACACGGGAATTAACCAACCCCCGAAAAATAATATAAATCAGCAAGGTTAACCTTTTCTCTTAACACGTTTGATCGGAAAGCTTGGCATAAAGAGGGGGAGGGGAGGGGAAGGGGGGAAAGCAAAACCCAAAACCCAAAAAAAAAGCATTGATCTGATTGCTCGGAGTTTTTTGATACACCATTCATAGGGATGAGAAATTAACAGTTTTACGATGTGCTATCAGATCTTCGCTGCAGTGCGTACACTAGGTAATTACTGTGCCTTCCGAAGGATCGTCACTGCCGTGTCGTTTGCATTATTATTATTGTATTGTTGCATTACTGCCAAAGGTCGAATTTCTTGATTAGATTAGAACTATACGGTATGTATGTTATGTGGATTAAGATTGGTGAAATGTCGTGATGGGCTATTTTTCGATGGAGATGCTTGCTTGCTTGCTTGTTAATGTTACCATGGTATATAGTATGTGTTTCTCTTATCTATTTCGATTTGCTGAGATGTATGTATGTATATATGTACAAGCTTTGTCTTCAGCCCTTCAATACCGGAAAAATAATTTCGTATTGCCAGAGCTCCTCTTATTATTTTCCAAAGCACTTTAAAACCTATATTACAGTTTATCCTATCAAAGGTTTAGAATAATAAAAATTATATTATTGATTATATCAAATAACAAAGTTCAATAACATGGTTTATATGTATATGGGCTATATCACTATATGGGCTATATCACTATATGAGCCACTTTCATCTTAATTCATATATATTTAATTCAATATATAATATATCAACTATTTATTATAGAAACTATAAATAAAGAAGTACAATTCGTTTTAGTTATTGAGGCTATATGAAAAAACAAAAAACTAAGTATTCGAAAAGCTGTTAGAGTA
>JBBMOJ010000224.1:0-66834 GCA_038090695.1 Sclerotinia spermophila | reverse complement strand
ATTGTGTTTTGATAGAGATATTAATAGATCGAAAAAGCAATTTTTGGTGGTAAAGAGTGGCCCGAAAATAGGGTGGTTGACTTATCCGAAGCCTTGCACACTCAATCTTATCAATTGAAGAATCCCTGGCAAAACTCGACTTTAGATACAAAGTATGTACTCCATACGCATTTCGGCTTTCTATCCACCAGATTCTGTTGAAAGTTCAGTTGGAAAGTTGGAAACGCGCTCCTATTAGTATGGGGGTCTCATCACAACATCCGCGCGGTCAACGAACTAAAGAACGTTTTTACCAATAATCCTATTATTGATCCGTCAAATCTCTATGAGAACGGATCGGATCTCTTTTCCTTCTTTCACTTTAATTTCCAACATAGGCCCGAATCGTGTAAAAAGATGGTCTATATGCTCAATTCGATTAGAATACCGAAAATAGAGACCACAGCCACTTTGCATGAACTTGATTATGCAAAATGTGGCTTTTTGGCTTTGAGTGCTTGCATTTATATGTTTTTTCTTTGTTATTTCTCTAATTTTTTTGGCTATGAAACCATTATATCTATCAAGCTTTTATTTGCAGGAAGTTTATCCAGGCATGATTTTGCCGTTTCTAGAACATACTCGGATGGACGTTCAAACTATAGGCCAAATATGGGAATCAAAGTGGATCAATATTTCCAGAATTCCTGAACCCGCAAAATCTTGAAACGTCAAAATAAGCGAAAGAGAGGGTTCGAAACGCGCGAACAGGGGGTTTCCATATCTAAGCAACTAGATGACGACCACCCAATTTACTCTTCAATATAAATTCATCTAATGATAGCCTCATGGCGTACCTTCTCCTCTTTTGATCGACCCACTTATGAATGAAGTAGATAGACGATATGGACGAAACAAATGAGAGAAAGAGAATTAGGAACTTCAATCCAGCATGTACCAAGCTTTACCGGGACAGTGGGCACAGTCGAGGGTCAAATAGATGAATTTGATGATTGGAGCTTTTTCCGTCATTGACAGTGGATTAATTATGATGGACTCAGCAAGGATAGGACTACTTCGAATCTTTGAAAGTACAAAAAGCTTTGCCTCTGTGCGAAAGTTGTATTTTCATTTAGTATCGCAAGAATTTTTTCTTTCTTCTCTTCCGTTCCTTCTCTCATTTTCATCCTTTGAGTTGTTGCCTTGACGGTACACATTCTTTTCAAATTCATTCTTTTCTTAAACCCTCGTTGACAGGTCTGGTGACCGTTTTTTGAAAATAGAAACATTATTTACACATTCATTCAAATCAACCATCACAAGGAACAAATCTCAAAATCTCAAAATGCGCACTTCTTTACTCACTCTTGGCCTTGCCGCCAGAGCTCTTGCTCAAACAGCTGTCTCGTATGTGGATGCCAACACTGGTATCACATTCGAGGGTGCTACAGACACCACTGGATTCCGTTTTGGTATGGTCATGGAGGCCAATGCCACATCTGACTTTATCGGTCAAATTGTAAGGATCTACGCATTACACAATCACTGCACAGCATACTAACGTCAATAAGGTCTTCCCAAGCACAGCTGGCTCAGGATATGGAGGTATTTCATTGACTGGTGCTATGGTTGGCAGTATGTTGATTGTTGCTTGGCCCAGTGGAACTGATGTCATTGCATCGTTGCGTGAAACCAGTGGATACACTTCTCCTGGTGTCTACGCAAATACCACGGCACAATTGCTGCCAATCGCAAAAGGTACTTTCGTCAACTCAACTCACATGTCATACACTTTCCTTTGCCAAGCTTGTATTGGAAACACTTATACTATGGCGGCCGGTGCTACTCAGGTCGTTGTTGGATGGGCTCTTGGTAACGGCACCGTCACAAATGCTGCATCTGCTACCGATGCGACTTTCACCTATCACGGTACTGGATATGGTGATTTTGGCATTCAAACTGCCAGTGCTGCGAACGATAATTACGCCACATGGGCCGCTATGGCCAGCGCTGTCACTGCCAGCAACACAACCGCATCTACCACTACCACAACATGCTCAAACACTACTATATCAACTTCTAATTCAACCTACGATTATATCATTGCAGGTGCCGGTCCAGCCGGTATCATTGTCGCGGAGCGTCTTGCCGAGAGCGGTGCATCTGTCTTGATGTTGGAAAGAGGAAACGTTTCAACCTATGCTAGCGGTGGCAGAGCCACTGTTTCATGGAACGACACCGTCACCCAATATGATGTTCCTTCCATGGCATACTATCTCACAACCGCCGCTGTCACCGACGAGTACTGCACAGACACTGCTTCAATGGCTGGATGTATTCTTGGAGGTGGTACTATGGTCAATGCTTTGATGTTCGTTCGTCCACAGAAAGCTGATTTCGATGACAAATGGCCAACTGGATGGAAATGGACCGATGTTAGTGCGTCTGCCGACAGACTTTACGAGCGTAACCCTGGTACTACCAACCCTACCTCTAACTCGCAAAGATACGATCAAAGTGTATGGAACGTTCTCTCTTCATTCTTGGGTAACCTTGGATGGTCCGAAGTTGATGCCATCGAATCACCAAACGAGAAGACTCAAGTTTACTCTCATCCACCATGGGATATCCAAGATGGTCTCCGTGCTGGTTCAGTCAAGTCTTACTACCCTCTCGCTACTGCCATGAGCAACTTTAAAGCTCAATTCAATACTAAGGTTATTAGAGGTATTCGAAGCACCACCAACAGCACCACTTTCTCTGGTGTTGAAGTTGAGAACTCTAACACTGGTGTCCGTGAAGTCATTAACCTCAATGCAGGTGGTAAGCTTATTCTTGCAGGTGGAGCCATGTCTTCTCCACGTATTCTGATCAACAGTGGTATTGGTCCGACTGATCAAATCACCACTGTTCAAAAAGGAAGCAGCTGTGTTACACTACCTGCTGAATCTGATTGGATCAATCTTCCAGTCGGAAAGAACCTCAAGGACCACCCAATCTTCACCCTTATTTTTAACGTTACCGGGTCCATGGCTAGTAACTATACCTCCATGGTGTCAACTGATTTCATCTCCCCAAGTACTACCAATATTGATCTCTTCGCCCAACAAACTGGTCCACTTGCTCAATCCGGTCAAAGATTGAACTTCTGGACTTCCCTCAACACCACCAACGGAACCAAATACTTCCAAGGAACCTGTAACTCCCCTGCTGCTGGTCAAGTCCGCATCAAGCTCTACCTTACCCACGGTTTGACATCTACTGGTGTTCTCGGCATCACCAGTTCCGGCTCCACAGAATTCACCACTAAACCATGGATGAACACCGCCGACGATCAATCTGCCATCGAAACCATAATCGACTACTTCCTCAATGCCGCCAAGAACAGCACCATGCTTACACCCTCCGATAGCACTATTACCGGTGCTTCTTTAGTCTCTTCTGGTACCTACGTTACCGGTGATCATTTCACTGGTACTGCTATCATGGGCGAGACTAACGATGGATCGTCTGTTGTCGATACCAACACCCAGGTTTGGGGAACCAATAACTTGTTCGTCGTCGATGCTTCTATCCACCCTGATTTGCCAACTGGTAATACTCAAGCTATTGTCATGGTTGCTGCTGAACAGGCTGCACAAAAGATCTTGGCATTGTCTGGAAAGACTATTTCATCTACTGCCTCCAATAACACTTCATCCGGAAGCAGCGTTGTTTCCCCTTCAGCGGTTTCAAGTGCCGCCGCGTCTGCATCAGCTGTCTCGGGAGCTACGACATCTGCTCCCTCGGCGGCTGCTAGCGCCGTTTCTGGAGATGATGACGATGATACCTGCCCATTTGGTTATGAGCTTGAGGAATAGAGTATTGTAGATTCCAGCATTTTGATAAAATAATAGAGGAATGAAAAGAAGAAAATGTTTCTTTGTATATATATATATATCCACATAGTTCTTGATAGCGTTATTGAAATTCATGTATAAAATTTACATTTCAAAAATACATACACAACAGTTTGAAAATCGTTTAAAAAATAACCTCCTTTTGTTGTTTGCTAATTTAGTAAAATCTTTGACTTATTTGAGGTTATTTCATTCAATATTCTCATGTGATATCGTACTTCAAACAAAACTCGCAGCATGGAATATAGAATAAATAACTACCTCACAATTTCTCAAACTCTGTCGTCCCTTCATAAGGCTGCAAATAATTATCCTCCAACCACTTCTGTTCACCCTCTACAACCCCAAAAATAAACGCAACACGACTGTTACTACTTTGATTCGCTTCACTCTTATGCATCAAATTACCATGCATCAATATCAAAGTCCCCGCTTCCACCTCCAACTTCTCATATTCAAATTCCCTATTCCCATTCTTCTTCGGCAGTGTCGAATCATCCACCCCCTCAATCACCGCATACACCGGCCTTTCCAAATCAATAAACTCCGATTGTCCATTCGCATTAATCCTACACCGTCTCGCAATCGGCTGTACGCGATGACTCCCCTGCGCCACCGCCAGACATCCATTTTCACGCGCAATCCTCAAGCGCATACCAAAACGTTGTGCAGCTCGGCGGATCCGTGAAACCCGAACAGCCATCCTGGTGGGGAATCACGCGCGCGAGCCGACCTCGGCTGCTTTCACTATGATCAAACTTTGGTAGGTGCGCGGGTCTTTGTAGCCGAGAGATTTGGCAAGTGCGGAGTGTAAGGGGCTGAGGATGGCGGTTCGAAATGGGGGCATGACGCGGTGGATACCGCAGCCGATGCGTTGGATGCGTTTTAGTGGTTCGATGTCGGGGGTGAGGCCATCTTGATGGGGGATTGGAGGTTAGTATACTATTTTGTTGCAATTAGTAGAGGATATGCAACTTACATTCGCTCAATGTGGCTATTGCTCGACCTACAGGACTCACGTATGATTTCTGTCCGGGGAGATAGGAGTGTTTTTGTACTCGCTCGCCGCCGCCAGCAAGTACTTCTGCTTATTCATGCACAGTTTCAAGCAGGAGATCCTTTTTGCTACCTGATAGTGCATCCGGAATGGCAAGATACCCATTTTCTTTCCAAAACTGTAGTTGGTCGTCGCTCAGACACCCATTTTTGGCCTCATTGTGAGGACCATGGGTCACGGAGTGCAAACTGGCACCATTGACTTCCGCTCTGTTGAGTATTTCATTTGCAAAATTTCCTTTGGCACCATTGGTAGCTAACGCTACTGAAATTGAGTTGCTTTGAAGTAGTGCGAGGGTTTGTGCTTTTTCAGCTTGAGAATTTGCTTTCAAAACGACGGGAATGCTATTGTTCCCCTCATTTCCAGGCGAGTGTAATTCTAGTAGCTGATTCTTCATTGCCAGAACATCGGGGATGGCTTCGGTGATGGTGTCTTTATGGGAGTGTAACTCCAGTAATTGAGTCTTCATCTCCAACACATCGGGGATAGCTTCAGTGATAGCATCTCCAAAGCTGTGATCGTTGTTAAGAGGCAGGGAAGATCATTCCTGGCTACCGTTTATCTCTTCCGTATCATTTGTAACTGTCTTCAACTCGAGGACGATATTTTTCGGATCCAAGGTATCGGCAATAGGGTTATTTTGTCGGTTTTGGTTGGTAACCAACAATGTTAGGAACAGTGGTCCATCCTCGCCGCTCATTGATGATGCATCGTTATCGATTGCTTCTTGATCATCGTTCTCAGCAGGAGTCAACTCGAGAGCATAGTTTTGAGGACTCAAGGTATCTGCAATAACCCCATTTGAAGTGGTTTGAGCCGCGGCGTCGTTGTTGTTATTTCCTATCAGTAGTGTTAATAGAAGTGGCCCATCTCCGATTTCTTCGTTTGTAGCGGACTGGCGAATACCAATTGCTTCTTTTTCATCACTCTGAGCAAATTTCACATCAATAGTATGATTTTCAAGTTCCAAGGCGTCTGAGACATACCGGAGTTGACCGGCTACATTACCGTCGTTGTTTTCCATCATAAGTGTTGAGAAAAGTGATCCAACATCGCTGGTAGACTTATCGATAGGAGTATTCAATTTTGGAACTGTCATGATTGCTGGATGGCGTGGAAAGAGAATTGAAATCATTGTGTTTGAGCTTCACTCCATGTCTAATGGTGTGAGACGGTGTGAACTTACATACTGTGTTCTCCCTCCCCCATCTCTTATTTGCCCCGCAGTAGCAATATCGAACATCGCACGGTTAATAAGCTTAAACTCCACTTCAACCTTGCAGTTCAATAAGCCTCTGGAGAATGTATCGAATGAAGAAGGTCATGCACATCACATTTAAGCATGAATCTTCGCAGGATTCGCTTGGCAAGCCGATCGGAGATGTCGCCTAACAACCATCGACAATTGTCCAATTAATATCACAGATCAGAGTGACAATGGCTTCAACCCGACTCAGGCTGCTGTTCAGCTGGATTATCATTCACAGGGGTGAAACGGAGTAGTAATTAATGCATTTGGAAAGACGTGCATACAATTCGTTTAATCAGCTGCGTTTGGCTGCGCTCACCTCATCGCCATTGTCCATTGTCCAAATAAGCTGTGATCAGAGTGAATGAAGGTTTGAGGAAACAATGAAGCTGAAGATGCGGATAAAGAACCTCAGCCCGAAAGGCGCTTGATATATTGGGGCATAGATGGGGTGAATATAGCATTAAAATCCCTCATTCGCAATCCTTGATTGTTTCGGCTCGAGAGATATAACTGTAAATCCCTTTATATTGATGTTATTTGCCTGAGAAATTAAACCCTTGTGACTTCTGCTCTTTCTCGTCTCCTCAGCAGTATATTCAAGACTTAAACACTTCACAATAGTGACTCTTGACTCCTCAAGAAACTTAAGATGGCTCCTCACCATAACCATTCCCTTCACGTACAGCACAAGAAGCATAGCGATCACGACCGTATCATGAAACGCATGGATGGCTACATCAAAGCCTGCAAGAAAGGAAATACCGAAGCCATCATGAAATACTACCATCCAGACAACTTCGTCTACTCAGATTTCAGTATGCTTCCCATATCCTTCCCTCCTTACCAGATCAAGCCTCCCTCGCTAACACTCCTCTCTTAGGCGCACCCGGTCGTCAACTATTGGGTCACTCTGAAGTCGCCTCGCAGTATTCCCGCACCTTTTCCGGTTTTTATGATCTCACAATAACCACTCTCTCCGTACACGGACACAAGGATTTCACAGCCTGGGAGTGGGAAATCACATGTAAACCCGCTGTTTCCCCTGAAACAAGCGAGCGTATTGCGAAAGAGGATGCGGAGCTTAAGAAGCTGGTGGGTTGTACGTTGATGTGGTGGGAGGATGAGAAGACCATCCGATATCATGATTATGTGCAGTTGAAGGATGTTTAGGGGGAGTTTTAAGGAAGTGATATGGGAAAAGGGGCGGGCGCATTATGAGGGATGGATCACAGTATCCTTGAAGGCGAATCCAAATGGATGCTCGTTAAGCGAATGATAACATAATATATGGTTATGTTTCGTGTTAGTATTAGTTTTTGACGCGACCGCGATGGAGAAATGTCGGCTGCGGGGAGGTTAGCTTTATGGAGAGCTTGGATTACGCGCGAGTGGTTGGAATGATTTTATGCGATGAACATATCAAATAATGAAATATCTAATTAAAACTTGTTATACGAAAGCTATATGAAAGACTTACGTATCTACCAGATATCAAGAGAAATCATTGACCTCACCGCATATCAATTCACAACTTCTTGCTCATGTTCAGTCTAATTCCCATCTCCGTCTTCCGTTTCTTCAACTTCTCATTTAAAGACCTCCTCCAGTTCTGTTCACTTAACTCTCCATCTTCCCTCTTCCACCTAATCATCACTTCAAAATCCCAACCCCAAGAACTTCAAAAGCGCAAAATCATCCCGGCAACGACAAACCAAAGCAGCCACCTAATTCCTCCGACCAGCCACCCATCGGCTAAACTAGGAGCGTCCTCTTAAACCTTTCTCTCCATCCACAATTTCTACAACCCTGCAAAACTCCACAATGCAATATTGAACAAAAGATGCAAATGAGCTCTATTCATTTGGGCTAAGCCCATACCGGTTAAAAATCCTAGCTATGTTGAGAGTGTCTCTTTTTGTATTGGCAGATGCCCCAATCCCAATATTCTATCCATTGGGTAACGCTCACCTGTAGAAATACAGCTACATTATTAGAAAATGCAACGGCACAAAGTAGTTTATACTCAAATAATGCGCCTGCTATTAGGTCCGACTGGTCTTTGGCGGAATAAAGATACGCTACACTGGTAATAGCACCAGGACCTGCAAGTTTTGCCACTTGTTGCGCATATCGTAACGGGAGAGACTATTGGGAGGAATTTAAACTTGAAGAAGAATCTTGGGGTTCACTATCAACAACTGCATTGATACTTCACTTCCTCTCGTTGGAATTCTTTGACTGGACACTGTTGTTTGTAGGTTCAGCTAAAAAAAAAGCGAATATTAGGTTCGCCCATGCTTAAGTTCTTGAGAGCTACTCGAGATAAAAGGTGTTCCTTGTATCACTGAAACACAAGAGAGCCATATTATAGATTTTTACAATTTTATATCAAATTACCAAGCGAATTCCACTGGCATCTGCATCTTTCTACCCCCTTGAAAGTTTCACCAAGTACTGGCATTTGCCATTACATTATCTGTTCACTGTAGTAATGTGTGGTAGGACGATATTGCCAAGTTCTTCAGCTTCAGCCCAACTTCTGCCGTCTCGAGCCGTATTTTGGCTTTCCATCCCCCTCTTTGAATGCCTGAACATGTCATAGGCATGCATTATTGGATGAGTGCCATGCTATGCGACTTTTGACATTCGATTCCCTTACGAGGTTACAAATGTAAAGACTAACTGTGCGTTACTTCAGGCAGAACTAAAACCGCATTCGTGCCTGTCATTGGACCTCATTTCGATTTTCTATCATCACTTAATGAAGTAGCAATTAAACCTAAATTCACAATGTCTCATTTTAATACCAACAGCTATGGGTTGAAAGCATATAAATAAAGAGCACATCCTCAGCATAAAATCTCAATCATCAAAAACGCCAGATATCAGCCCATCAATGCCCAGCCCATGCATTTCTGACTCTCCACGGATACAGCCACACAAAACATTACATTAAACCTCCTCATAAAAGCCAATTCAAAAACCCTCACCCATATTTTTTGAAGCCTCTAGATCATCGGCGCCGAACGAAATGTCCGCGTATAATGTCGATAAACAGAAATTCGAGGCAGTTGTATTCGCTACGATAATTCTTCCTTGTTTTTGCTTTCTGGATAGGACCTCCACAAACTTTTCAGGAAGTGTCGTCGCAGCGGAAAAAAACGATAGTGCCAAGAACCGTAGTAGGGACGAAGCGATTTTGCCAAGGACGTAAAACTATGGGATAGAACATATCCCGAGAGGGAAAGCGCAAGGAGACCAAATACGAGATGAAATATACGGCAGGAAGTTAAATGGGGTATCTTGCGTTGAATCTTGAAATTCTTCTTTGGACCGATTTCTTCGCCGTCTTCTTCGAGAGGCTCTCGGGTCATCGATAATCTGTGACATGTCTTGCACTCTAGAACAACTTGAGTGCATGGGAATCTGTCACTATCCGAGTCATTCTCTGGGGCTGACACAATGCCTTTATATATTGCATGTGCTATAGAGATGACATATCAGCGATAAGCGATGATAAGCGTCGCTGCCACTATTCAGCCCCCCTGATTCGAAGCAAAGGACGAATACCGAGAAGACGGTAGTAGGGAGGAGAAGAATAGTGGTATAGATCTTTGAGCTCTTATCAAATGTAATAGAAGCTGGAGAGAAAACTGAACCCAGAGAGGAAGTACCTGGGATATCCTAGAAGGATGATCCAATGACTTTGCCAATTGCGAGTGAAGATTGATGTTTGAGAATGGTCGCACAATTACGATGAGCTATCTTTGTCAATTTTGAATACCACTATGGAATGATTATTCTCACATACTTCTTTCCATTCCGCAGCCAACGTAAGCAACGTAATCAACGTTGGTGATACATTTAATTGAGCTGCTAAGATGACGGTATCGTAAATGAAGTTGTCGGCGCCGAATTCGAGGACAAATAGTCCACTAATGAGCCCTCAGATATCAAAGACGATATCATCGAATTCTACCATGTTTTCTGGATATTGAGACACTAGTTGTACTGTCTTCAAAGAAACAATCGGGCAGATAAAAAATCAAAGGATAGGAAGGCATCCAAGTGTGAATACTTCTCGATTGGACGCATAACAGACGAGGTGTGCGATGCTGTATGAATCCAGATCGAGTATGAATCCATTTCATAACTAATAATCAAATGAAAAGACAGGAGAATAGCTTGGTGAGACTCAACGAGACGTTGAAGAAAATCGGGTAAAGAAAGATTTTGTAGAACAATCTTTCACATACACAGAGAGCCATTGCAAGTCCCCTAAGGGGTGAGGGGTATATCAATGTAGTATTCTGTGTTTATACAGTAAAATATGCATGACCTTAGTTACCTGGATATTGAGATGGACCAATCAATTAACTTCGATTCTCTCAATATCCTAAGCTTTTCGAAAAAAGATAAACCTCTATGATCTACTTTATAAGAAGACCAATCGAACCCCTATAGCCAAGAGAACTCCGTCACTATGGAAACCGTTGTCGTGTTGTTCAATGTCTAATCCCTTTATCCCAACTCACTCTTCGTGTAATCCTGCTTCTGAAACGAGAGCCTATGGACACCTTAAATTGCCAGCCAATTCATCCTCTGAAAATCATCTCTCACAAATGGTTCACCACCTTAAACACCCGCTTCAGCAGGAGGTATATCCAAACTCCAATCAATAACAGCATCTTCTCCATGATTCTCAGTCAACCACTCATTTGTCTTCTTGAAATGACCACAGTCAAACCATCCTCTACTCGCACTCAAGGGACTAGGATGAACACTCATTAAGACACAATGTTTCTTCCCATCCACTTTCGCAACTCTTTTTCCCGCTGGACTTCCCCATGCTAAAAATACCACTCCTTTTGTTCTCCTAAGAGCAACTGTATCAATAACTTTCTGAGTAAATCTCTCCCAGCCATGGTTTGCATGTGAATTGGCTTGGTGAGCTCGGACTGTAAGACATGTGTTGATGAGAAGGACACCTCGATCTGCCCAGGGAGTGAGGAGACCACCATTATTTGGAGGAGGTTTGAAGTCTGGGTAATCTTTTGCGAGGGCCTTAAAGATGTTCTTGAGTGAAGGTGGAGCGGGTGTAGGAGCGCGAACGGAAAAACAGAGGCCATGAGCTTGATTGAAGTTATGGTATGGATCTTGGCCAATTATTACGGCTTTGACTGTGTTGAAAGGTGTATGTCTTGACCTGTTTATTGATGCAGTTAGCCATTTGTTACTTGAGTACAAGTGATAGAAGGATCGAATGAAGGAGGTATATAAGTACCAAGAATAAACATCCTCCATCGGCGGAAATATCTTATCCTTCCCGTCCAATTCCTTCTTTAAGAACCTCTTCAACTCCAGAAACTCTTTCCCCACAATCTCATCTTTTAATACCGCCAACCAGCTCTCATGTAGTGTATCAATCTCTAATTTCAACAAATCTTTCTGTTCTTCTGTTAATGTAGCTATCCATTTCTCCTTATTGAATTTAAAGGCTGCTGGCGCTGGTGCAGTACTCTCTGTAGAATTACTGTTGACTTTGTTAGTTGAAGAAACCATTTTTGGTGGACCAAAAAATGAAGTAATTGATCCATTTGCTTTAGGCTTTTTGGCGTCGTTGGTAGAATTTGTAGTTGCTTTGCGTTTGAGAGACATGATTGGAATTGGATAAAAGGGACGATGAGAGAGGAAGAATAGTGACGACAGTTCAGTAGAGGTAAATGATCTTTTGAATAGAATATACAAAGGAGGAATTGAGTGCATGAAATCTGAAATCTTGGGAAGGTTTGTATTGTATTTCCCAAATCTATGATGCAAGTGTGTCGCGTCAGAACATCTTGTGACCGTAAAGTTGCTTTACTAGGGTACGCGATATCAGCGCTCTTAGAACCAAACAAAAGTCTGGGGTAAATACGGGTCGCAATCCTCACTCATTCTCTTGCTCACCCATTCACTGAAATCATGAATTAATACGCGTTTTGCTCTCGTTGCTTTTCAAAGTTTGGGTATATTAATCTCGTTCAAGTTTACTCAGTTTCTAGGATTTCTAATTCTATACAAAAGTCCAGATGCCCGCTCAAAATCGCTATGCTTCTAAACGCTTGGTGTTACAATTCCGTATTCCTTTTATGCGCCAAACCAGCCATCCATCCGTCCGTCCAGAAGAGGGGAGACTTCATCACTCGGTTCCTCGCTTTAACTCTGCTTTCTCATTCACACTCCTGAATGCTCTCTTCCCTACCTCATAACAACTGATCATAATTGCACAAGCTGGGGCAACCTTTAGAGTTCTGGCTACCCATCCTTTCCATAAACCTCCAAGACCTTCTTCTTTGAAGATATGCATAAGAAACCTTGGCATGGATTGCTCTTCAGGTGCTAAAATCTTTTTAACTCCAGGAGGTGTTTTCCCTGGTTCCTGAAAGATTTGTCTTCGTGTTTTTCCAACATCGAAAGGCATAGTCAATATAGAAGCAACTGCTCCAGATGACGCCCCTGCAATAAAGCTATCAAGAAATGTCGCTGAGTGATTTTCTCGGCTTTGTGATCTGGTACGTATTTGACCTCTGGGAGTATTCTTGTCGTATGTTCTCCCACGACCCCGCTCTCGTGCATCTGTCAGTGCCCCTCTTATGGATTCATACCCCCACCAGTAAATTCCAGAAAATGGGACATCCCTCCAAAGTGTTAAAGTCAATCCTCGCCACAAAGAGGCATACCCGTGAATTGAGACCATTTCACCAAGACTGTTCACAGTTTCCGAAAAATGCGCTCCTCCAGTTGCTTGACTAGCTTGCATTCTTGTTCTAAACATTTCGATCGGGCTGACAACTGCAGCGGCTATAGTCCTGGCGGAGGCGCCAGCAGCAAGAGGGGCGTAGTTGTCATTGAGCAATCGATTGATGGGACTTTGGTTATTAAACCGCAGCCAATCGTATCCTGTAAAATATATGATATTCGAAGGAACTGTCATGACCAACGTAGGTGATAATCCTCGCCATAAAGTTGTGATCCCTTCATTCCGCGCAATCTTTCTCATCCCATCAAAAGTTGAATTATAGGTTTTTTTTTGTGTTTCTTCCACGGCACATCCAACGCCTTCCATTGCACTTATTCTGGGTGCAGCCATGCAACCATCGCTCGTTGCGCCGCTTGTAAAGAAGACTTCTCGACAGCATGCTGTTATTCCCAGATTTGGTGGTAGTGTACCGAAATTTTGAGGGGAGGCCAGAGCAGCTTTTCGAATCGCTGTCAAGGGAGATTGGGAAGGCTGTGACTGTAGACGAACTCTAACAACATCTAAAGGAGTAACTATAATGGAAGTGTTAGTTTAAAGTTGTGATAGAATTCAGATTCTGGGTGGCGTGTACCTAATAATGAGGTTAATAGACTTCCAGACATTGCCGAAATCATCTTCTGCGATGCAGTGATCTCAATATCGATATCCTCATTATCGCCCGTCATTGCTACAGTTCCAGATTCTCCAGGTATTAGATCATCTCCATGTATTCTGTCATGACCTAAATGCTCAGATTCAAAAGTTGGTGGGATTTGGTCCCCCACAGATGAAGGGCGACTATTCCAAAGACCGGACATAAAAGATTTTGTTTGAATGGAATGACGTCGAATTGACGAGTAATCTTGAGTAATTGCGATGTAACAGTAGCTTTGTGAGGAAGGAAATAAATTATTGACGTTGCTGAATCATCTACAGTTGTTGCGTTCGTATATTTTCGACGAAGAGGGGAATAATGGCTTAAATTCTACTGATCATCATGATGTAAATTGAATACCTAATGAGTAGTTTATCTTCTTAGTAGAACTATGGAATTGAATCGACCGAAGACTTAATTACTCCCGCCCTCGATCTTAGAGTTCTCCACTGATCAAAGGAAAAATTGGGAGCGATAACGGATCTTACGGCGATAAGAGAAATATAATTATGTCAGCGGCGATAGGTAGCGTCGCGTCAGATCGATGAATTGAATCGCTAGGTGACCTTATTAATCACTATTTACTTCTTCTGGTACAAATATATGGTGAATAGCAAGACTTTCCCTAATTCGTATTCATTTTACTCACTCTCTCCTGGATATCATATACC
This sequence comes from Sclerotinia spermophila, assembly GCA_038090695.1. NCBI lineage: Eukaryota > Fungi > Ascomycota > Leotiomycetes > Helotiales > Sclerotiniaceae > Sclerotinia > Sclerotinia spermophila. The sequence continues at coordinate 52,540 of JBBMOJ010000224.1, read as the reverse complement.
TATTAATCTAAATTGTATATTATGGAAGACTCGCATCCCGAATTAGAAACATTTCGCAAGCAATGGCAGGAAGAAGTGACTAGACGGACAAATGCAGCCCAGACAATCCCTCCAAGTTCTCAAGCAGCCGAGCCTTCTAATATACCACAAAGACCCCCACGGACAAAACATGTTCATGAGAATACCAAAACTGGAGATGAGGATAACCCCGTGGAGCCTCAAACATTACACTTTGACGGACCAAGTGGTGCCGTTGGTGCAGTAGAAGAAGATGAGATTTATCCGTACGGTAAGAAAAATGGCAATAGTGAGCCTAAATCAGCTTTGGAACACTATGAAAAAGCGGTAGAGAGGGAAGGTCAAGGTAGTTTAGGAGACAGTCTTGATCTCTACCGCAAAGCATTCCGGGTAAGTCTGGTTTCAACTGAACTCAACCTCCGAAACTTTTGCTGACTGTATAAGCTTGATGATCAAGTTGATCGAAAATATAAGAACAAACATTTCCCACCATCTGCCTTCCCACCGAAACCTACAAACTCAAATCCATCCAATGCATCTGCTACAGTACCCAATACTGCACACCACTCACCAGATGGGCCCCCACAAACTATTAAACAATTGATAGAAAGCTTTTCGGATTTAACGATTGAACCATCGCCACCAGACACTGAAGGGACACCGGCTCCTTCATGTCCAATTGCAGATATACCTGATGAGATCCTAATACAAATATTCAAAGAAGTAGCAATTAGGGATGTGGCTGAGCTTGCACGAATCACACAAGTATGCAAACGCATGGCATATCTTGTAGCTATGGGAGAACAAATCTGGAAAAGGATATGTCTTGGCTCAGAATTCGGATTCGAGGCAATGCATTATCAATGGCAAACAGAAGTCACAGGAGAGCTTCTTGAAATTGAGCCTCAATTGTCTTTGCCCTCAGAACTATTAGGTGAAGAGTCTATCCCGTCGATGCCTCTCAGTAACGATACCATCACTCATTCTCTGCTCCAATCAACTTATTCTTCATCCTGGAAACAAATGTTCCGCTTACGTCCCCGCATTCGTTTCAATGGTTGCTATATAAGCACCGTGAACTATATTCGACCCGGACAAGCTTCTCCTTCAGCAGTAGCTTGGAATTCCCCAGTCCATATTGTGACCTATTACCGCTACCTTCGTTTCTATCGCGATGGCACGTTAATCTCTCTTCTAACCACCGCCGAACCTAGCGATGTCGTTCACCACTTGACAAAAGAACTTCTCGAGTATCACAGGAGAAATCAATCTTCCCATCTCCCCTCTTCTGTAATGGTTGACGCTCGCCGTGGACGCTGGCGCCTATCTTCTATCAATGATTCCCCTTCTCCCGATGTAGATACTGAACCCTCTTCCAAAGTTGGAGGGTCAGAGGGTACATTATACGTGGAAACAGAAGGAGTTCATGAAAAATATTTCTACAGGATGGAGTTGAAGATGACTAGTGCAGGGAAGACAGTCAAAAATAACAAACTGGCTTGGAATGGATTCTGGAATTATAACCGTCTGACGGATGATTGGGGAGAGTTCACATTGAGGAATGATAAAGCTTTCTTTTGGAGTAGAGTGAAGAGTTACGGAATGGGTGGATGATGCACTGGAGACAGTAAATGCAGATTACATTTCTCAGAAGAATGAGTTGGATAATAACAAGGCGATGATTAGATATTGGGGTCAGTATCGAAACGAGTATCAACTCAAAGAAGATGCCGATGTCATCATATGACATGACCCGAACGAATAATGATTATGATACTGAAAATAAACAGAATAAAATATGTGCGGAAAACAGAAAATGAATTCATTTAGGTTATGCTAGTATTGAACCTTGAATTGACTTCATGATATATGAGTTATCTGCCAAGCAAACTCGCATGGAAAGGGAGTACAATGCGCACTCATACCTTAGTATGGAACACCAGTACCAATCAGTGATCAATCTTCGAGATCTTCTAAGAACTAAGTTGTAACTTAAACGGTTCTACCCCATCTCAACTCCACAAATGCTATTCCTCCGCCCAGAGACATGAAATCCACAAAGTCTACGGTAATGGAGTTTAGAACAATGGATACCGTGCGTAGAAGTCGCTTTATTGAACGATTTCTCCGAATCATCGCCGGATAAAGGAATCACGTGTTGCTATGACTACAAACTTCCCCAAAGACCCCACTAACGGCAGTGAGCATAAAAGTGGTCAAAAAGAGTCATCGAATATGGGAAAGATCAAAGGTCTTTCATGGCGAGCAGGTTGTCTACTAAATCGACTTTATTGTTGAATACTATCTCAGCACACTCCATTCGGTCAATTTGTTGCGCTGTCTCCGCTCGCGAAGTCATCTCCCAAGCAAGGACCTTCTCCCTTTCCTCCTCCACAACCGAGCCTGTAAAAAATTTCAATCCTCTACAACATCGACATTTGGCCTCAAACTCCAGGTTCTCCCGACTCCAAAACCAATCTCCTACCCGAAACTTCTCAAGCTCATCACGTTCATCATTTGCAAAGGCGACTACAAAGAAATCTACAAAATCCGTCAAGATGGTTAAAGAAGATGAATACATCCTCACTCTTTCCTGTCCCGATCGACCAGGTATCGTCCATGCAGTCACGGGATTCCTCTCCCAGCACAATCTCAACATTGTTGATTCGCAACAATACGGAGATCCCACCTCCCTCCGTTTCTTCATGAGAGTGCATTTTGGACCTCCCGCACCATCTTCCTCGGACGCCTCGGCCAAGAAATTGAGTCTCGAGGAATTAAAAGGAGCATTCGAAACGATCGCCCAGGAAATGAGTATGGATTTCCAACTCTCTTCTCTGGCTACCAAGCCCCGGGTTTTGATCATGGTATCGAAGATCGGACATTGTCTTAATGATTTACTTTTCCGCCAGAGTATCCAACAATTGGGTATTGAAGTCCCTCTTATCGTATCCAATCATCCGGATTTCGAACCGCTGGCCAATACCTACAAGATCCCCTTCCATCATCTCCCTGTTACCGCTGCGACAAAGGCCGAGCAGGAGGGTAAAATTTTGGATCTGGTCAAGGAGAATAATATTGATCTGATTGTCTTGGCGAGATATATGCAGGTGTTGAGTCCAACACTGTGTACGGCCATGAGCGGGAAAATTATCAATATTCATCATTCTTTCCTTCCGTCGTTTAAGGGCGCAAAGCCTTATCATCAGGCGTATGATAGGGGTGTCAAGATTATTGGAGCCACGGCACATTTTGTAACGAGCGATTTGGATGAGGGACCGATTATCGAACAGAATGTCGTGAGGGTGGGACATGGCTTGAGTCCGAAGGAGTTGACGGTCGAGGGAAGTAATGTGGAGAGTAATGTTTTGGCGACGGCGGTGAAGTGGGTTACGGAACGAAGGGTCTTGTTGAATGGTCATAAGACGGTGGTTTTTAATTAGATGGGATTCTGATGGAGAAGAGAAAGAGGATGCGGGGATGGGCACGTGTCTGCATACTGTGTGGAAAGGAGATGATGTACAGGATGGAAATATATGTTGGAAATGAGAAAGGAAAATAAAAGTCCATTCATTGCATGTTTTCTAAACCTAAGAATATCATATCGTTCACCTTCTGAATCAAAGTTGTGCAATGTTATATATATTCTCCCATTACATCTCATTCCATTTTATTTTCTCTTTGTCTTTCGATTTCTCATTTCTATCACCTAGGATATTCAATATAGTATCAGAATCAACCCTGAACCCGAACCCAAACCCGCTACAAGAAGGTGTGGTGTGGTATGTGGTATACGTTCCATTGTCATCGCACTCAATTTCGAGTATATCTTATGAGAGATCTACTGCAGAGTTCTCGGAGTGTGGATATATATACTTTGTATGTACATATACATATGGATATCCTCCTCCCTGAAAAGACCGACAAGTATCATCTAGGTTATATAAAAATGGCAGTAAAAGGGTAACTATAGAAAGATTAAAGTTGTAAATGTCCATGCTATATATCTACCTACCTACCTACTTCCCTATACTCACGATCCTTTCTCTTCATATCGAGAGAATTCCACCAGCTAGGTAGATAGATAGATAGATGGTAGCATAGCTTTTCAACAATAGAATTCCTGCTGTCTCTATAGTCGATGTATTTGTCTAGGTACTTAACAATTCAGCAGAAAATTCTCGAGAAGGGAGGGAATCTTTCGATTGGGTTATTATTGTTATTGTAACTATACTGTTACAGCAAGTGACGACGAATAATTTTTATACTAGAATCCGTAATTAATATAATATAATATAATATAATATAAGATCTTACAACCAATTGATCGATCAATCAATCAATCATATCGAGAAAGTTGGTAGCTAGTTAGTTAGTTAGTCTCGAGAATGAATATAATGAAATATACACACACACATACATACATGGATAGTAAAGATCAAATTTAGAACATTCGATATATATATTCGATACACATTGCTTTTTCTCCGTGGTTGATTTATTTTGGGATATTGTTGTGTTTATGTTTGGTTAATTAAGGTTTTCATGCACTAATTACCTACGGAGGAGTATCGTATGTACTGTAGTTTGCTTGCGAGCTGGGAGCGCTTGAGGAGATTCGACTCCGCTGTGTAGATAATGATGCGAGATATGTGTGTAGGGATGGATGGATGGATGGAAAAATAAATGGAAATGAGAATATGGGAATGGGAATGGGAATGGAAATAAAAAGGAAGATTGGAGGTGAGGTTATTGTGTGTGTATGTGTGTTTGTATATCTGATTAGGTAGGTAGGTAGGTATATTGTATGTATGGATGTGAATATTTACCTTAGTTCTATCTTCTTTTTCCTCAATTTTCAATTTCCTTCCCTCCAGCTTGCATTGAGGCTGAAGGATTGTATTCGTAAGGGATGGCTGATGGATGAGTGATGATCTCTATCAACATCCCAAAATCTCAAAATCTACATCCAGCTTGTGTCTTAAATCTTCACTTCAGCTCCAGTATATCCTCCACTTCCTATTGCCCATTCCCCGTGAACGAACAGCAGTGAACCTTGAAAATCCATGTATTTTTCGTCATCTGATGAAAAATTTGTATGCTGAGTGATGTGAGAGAGGGCTGAGAATTTCATTTAGTGTGAAGTATTTTAGTATTTTGATACTCTAGTACAGTATTTTTATTTTAGACTTGTGGGTTTCGATACGATAGAGGGGTTGCATGCATGAATGAAGAGGTTTTGAAAATTCATGCTTTGATTGATTGATTAGAGTCGATTTACTGGATGGATTTATGGAGTAATTATATACAGGTAATTAAGTCTTACATCGTAGATAGAATGAATGGTAAGGTATGCAGCATATATGGATTTAGTTAGATGGTTGGTTATTAGTTAGTTAGTTGGTTGGTCAGTTAGTTAGTTTTAAGGCCAATGCGTTGTGTCTGGGAGGACAGCTGGTGGCTCTAGGTGTGAGGTATATATATACGAGCTTTGTCTTCGGCCCCTCGGTATCGGAAAAACAATTTCGTATTGCTATAGCTTCTCTTATTATTTTCCAAAGTATTTTAGAATCTATATTACAATTTATTCTATTAAAGGTTTAAAATAATAAAAACTATATTATTAATTATATCAAATAATAAAGTTCAATATTCTATTTTAATATTTCATTTTAAATATTCTGAAATATAATATATTAAAATTAAAGATTTTCATATGATTTTTCAGAATAGTGTTTTTGAGGGCGCTATAACTATATATACTATAAGGACTCTTTATCATATGAAATATTAGATATATATATATATATGAGATAGAGTACTATACTGGGAATTGGAACTTGGATGAAATTGTGTTTGATATACCCAAGTATCTGTTGTTGTCATATCTTGCTATATGTTATTGTAAGATCTTATTATTATACTGTTGGTATACAATGCATAACGATGACGATGATGATGATGTAACAAGTTAAGAAGGTATCGTAGTTGAGAAAATAAGCTTGAATCCTTGGGCTGCTGCCCAAAATCCTTCCTTTCTTCTTTTCCACTTACATGCGTTGGCAAATGCAGCTAAAGGATGCGGGAGTTGAGTTGTCGACATGGATGCTAGAATGGGAATGATGATTGATTGGTCTGGATAGGATGGAGGATAGAATGGGCTCGAGAATGGGTTGGATGGTTCATATCTCGAGCGGAGACTTTCTTGTATCTGATATGGATTTTGATATGTGTGTGGAAATAATGCATGCAGTAGAAGACCATGAGGAAGGGAAACGTGATGTTGTGTACGATAATAACAACTCAATAACACTTGCCCCTCCCCTCCCCTCCATGTTTCTGGGTTCTAGTGGGCTTCGATGCATAATGGATGTATGATGTGACTAGTAATGAGAATAATTGATGTTTTTCATTGATGCATTCGTACTTTGATAAATTAAACCTTTTGCCGTTTCATTCATTGTAACGTTATTTTATTGTATGGCACTGTGAATGTTACGGAATAACTCCATCCATCTTCCTTCTAGCCCTACCTTGACCTTCCATACCATTTACCTCCTTACCATGCACTAAAAAATGAACAAACATCTCTCTCTTATATATATTTGTATAACTTAACAATTTTAATCAATATAAAATTAATCAAACCCGAACACTAATGAATCTCTTGATCCAGCCAGCCAAGGTTATACTTTTCCAAGCAATATTTCCACCCAATATATATAAAGGATCCTTCGTGCTCTCCAATCTCTGGACGATAGAAGAGGACGAGAACAAATGGAATCAAAGAGTCTGGGTTTTCTCAAGAAGCCAAACACCAAATAAGCCCCATTCTCATAATAACCTTTTAAGTTTTCACGCCGTCTATGGTATACAAGAATATGGTTGGTCGAAGATTTTCATTGGATTGACGGACCATTTAACCCAATTGATACTTTGTCGACCTTTTCTACCATCCCCTGAAATCTTAATTGATAGATACCTCCGTCCTCACTAAACTCGATATTTCACTAATTAGAGATGCTAACTAGTCGATGAACTTTAGACTACCCGGCATCAAAAGTATGTACTAGGTATTGGCTCAGCTTGGTATACTGGGGGGTAGATGTTATTTGGGACACCAAAAAAAAGTAATGAATGAATGGTAGGTATGGTTGGTATGTTGGTGGTATTAACGGATGGTGCTGTTGGGGTAGTTTTGTTGCTGTATTAAGAAATCCCCTTTAACTCTTAACTTATCCGATCGACAATTTCAATTTCAGGTATTGATGGATTGAATCAAGTGGATTGAGAAGAGAAGAAAGAGAATAGCATAGCATACATAGCATATCAGCTCATTCAGCTCATTCGGACCATTCATTGATCCATCCATCCATCCATCCATTCATATATACATCTATCTATACATACATAACAGTACTACATTTTATATTGAATTTTTAAGGGTTACTTTTTCTTTTAATCAAAAAAAAAATATAAAGAATTAAAGAAAAACATACATACTCCTTCCCCCGCGCAAAAGCTTTGGTTCAGAGAAAATTAAGAGATAAACTCAACCAACACTCATTTATTCATTCACTCACTCACTCACTCACTCACTCACTCACTTATTCATTCATTGAAACTAAAATAAACACATCTTTTTATTCATTTTTCACTCTTCAAAAAGTTTACAAGAACCGCCAGCTGCGACTTTCAAAAATCGACCCATTCTTCTCATCTATCCACTCATAACGTCTATCCCTCCAATTAATTTCTTATCCGAAGGAGCGCGAATCTGATACAAGACATCATATCCCATTTCCACTCCATTAATTTTTAAAGCATCAATTTCAACCTTCGAATGTACTTTTGAGTTACATAACTTGTCAACAATTTCATGATCGGCGATATCGATAATATACTCGACTTCTTTTCGCAATCATGCCCAATTTCTTCTCAAGGTTAAAGGGTAAAGATGGCCCAACCAAAGCATCCAAGAAGAAGGGCGAACTGGACCATCTTGATGCTCAAACATCAGCGAAGCCAACATGGACAGATGCATGGACACGAACCACGGTCGAACCAGAAGAAATTCAAAATCTGGTGAGGGGATGCACCGTGGAATTGAAATCAAGAGGTATGAATTTGATTCAAAAATTTAATATCATTCCCCGTTATCGATTATGCACGAAGCCTACAGGAGGGGGGAATTTACTATGAAGCTGGGGAATGTTACACATGCTAATTTGGGTCGGTCCTTGCAGCTTTGGATATGCCATTCCTTCTACTTCCATTCCGACCTACGTCAGATCCAAGTGCGGCAAGAACGTTCATTAGGAATTTCTTCGACAAGAGACAATTGAGTCGGGAAATGTTGGCACAAGATTTGAGACTTACGGAACCCATGGTGAGGTGGCAGATGGACTTGAGAGTAGGATAGATTACTGATATCAAATTAGGTTCTATGTAGTGTCCTTAAATGGTGTTGGGGTCGATTGGCCGGTGGTGTGGTTTCATGGGACGCATATGAACTATTTAAAGTTGGAGAGCATGGTAGGAGTTTTGGATTCAAAGAGAAAGGGGTCATGGCTAACTTTAGCAGACTCGCGATATGCTCGCGACGCCTTTGTAACTTTTATACCTTTAAGTGTAGATTGTGATGCGAGAAAAGATATCATTTTTGATTTCTTCGATCTCTTGGCAGCAATTGCTGCACATGGAAAAACGAATGGTTTGGCTGGACGCAAATTATCGAGATATGCGGGATGGTGGGCTTTCGAACATAATGATACCGGTAATGGATTTGAAGGCGGATATAAAGGATGGTCAACGTGGGTTAAATCTATCCCACCGGTTAGACAAATGCTTACATTTATTTTAGTGCGGCTGATGCTGCAAGCCATCTATTCTTCGCCTATCTACGATCGCTGTCTCCTGATTCCGTCTCAGGTGTGAACGGTATATCCAAATTACCTATGTCCCTACAGAAGCTTGTCCAAGAAACAGAATATCCACCAGAAAGACCTTCGTTATTACAACAACCGACTACAAAGGTCGTCATGATAGTAAATTCCGTTTCACCCACGCCATTTGCATTATTAAGAAGAGCAAATCACTTCCAATATCGAGACGATGACCGCGCTCTACAACAATTCTCGGAATATGAGGATCCCGTAAAAGCTTTAACTGATGAATGTCGTCGTGTTCTGAGATCAATTTCTTCTACAAATCAGTCCCAGGTGTCTAATTCTACAGAATCTACGGGCTTACGAGATGCATCTTGGTCACGATTTGAGGACATTGGATTTTCTGTATCTTTTGATGATGACATGGCGGACGACGAAAGTAACTTCTTAGGACCAAGCAAGCCAAAACCAATACAAGGTCTAAGAACCACTCCAGCAAATGGTGTGTATAAAGCTGGTGATAGGCCAACTACTCCTTCCTGGGCGGATTTCCTCTCTTCGGGATTTGTTGATGATGGACCAAGTAGTCCTCCGCCTTTACTTTTACCACCCGACAAGATTTTACCACCCATCAATACCAGAGCAGGAAGTTCGCAATCACATCAACCTAGACTTGAGTCAAACAAAGATTTGGAACCTGGTGAGCTTGCAAGCATTACTCGATTTGACTTGGATGATTCATTCTGGTGGGTTTGGATTACTAGTTTGGCCGGTGAAGAAACGGTAGACAGAAAGGCTTCGTTTGGACGATGTGCTTTAATTGAGACGACAATCAAAGGTGGTCGTTGGTTGGTAATGGAGGAAATGGTCAAAGGTGCAGCACCGGAGCCTGCGGCGGGTGCTTACATTGCGGAGAAGAAGAGCTTTTGGGGGCGAACGAAGAAGAATAAGAATAGCGCGAAGCGACGAGGATCTACAGGCAAGGCCGAGATGGAAAAACCTGGCACCTTGAAACCGGGATTTAATCAGAATACTAGCGCAAGTAAGACAACTATTGGCCTTGATCAACATGCTCGAATTCAAGCAGCAGCAATTCAGTTACAACAAAGACAAAGAAAGCAGGACGAGGACAAAGGACTAGCTGCGCGACGTGGAAGGAATGATTTGGAGGCCGCTTCTCTGAAGACGAGCAGTGTTTTTACACTCCAACCAATGCTCAAATCGGAGGCTTCACCGGCCATGAAGTGGGCCAACGAATACGATAGAGATGCTGTTCGAGAAGTATATCTAGGCAATAATTTTGCGGGGCGCGGTCTTGGAGCGGCTGCTATGCAATCAAATGGGAATCATCATGACCGTCAAGCGGCTCTATCGCCAGGCCTTAACAGTAACAGAGATCTACCCGCTACTCCCACTACTCCAACTGGACGTCATTCGCCTTTACTGCCTCTGCCAACTGGCGGAGATCAAGATAAAGAGCCTTCAGCTCCACTTTCACCAAGTAATATTCATCCATTTGAGAGGAAGCCTGTTCCAGTATCTCCTTTGAATCAAAACAAGCCAAGTATTGATATTCCCAGAGCTTCTTTGGATCAACCGGCTTCGAAACCGGAATCGCTGGATAAACATAACACATTGAAGAAGAAAGATCATATTCCTGCTACTGGTACTGGATTTAGAGGTATGTTTGGCAGAAAAAAGCAAACGAAGCCTGCTCCACCAAATGCTTCTCAAATGGCAATGAATGGTAAAGATGGAATCAAACCAGAAGGAAAGAAGAACAGTCTCACTAGACGGTTTTCGAGAAAGAAGAGCCCACTTACGTCGCCTACTAGTGAGAAGGGAGATGGATCCGTTTTGCCAGCTCCTCCAATTGCATCTGGTGAACGCACTCCTGTCACTCCTGTCACTCCAATGACTCCAATGAGCCCTTGTCCTTCGTACGAAGACTCTATTGAAGATGACCTTTCTAGAGTTGATACTGTGGATGCTCGAGAAGCTCGTCGAGAATTTTCTAAATTTGATCAAGGTCCTCTCGAAGATTTCCCAGCATTTGTCCCAACAGATGAATCCGATACGCCCAGAGCAAGCAAAGACTATGGATCACCATCGAAACACGCACAAAGTCAAGATGAGGAAGCCAATGAAGAACCTCAAGAAGAACCACCCACACAACAAGCTTCCCCTGAAGACAAATGGGCACAAATTCGTAGGAACGTTGCCGAACAGAAAGCTAGAAATAGAGAAAATGAAGCACAATCTAAAATTGGATATCGTGCATCTACGGATAATGATGATGAAACTTCGGGTGAAGAGAGTGAGTATTCCCCTCCTTCTAAAGCTTCTTCATGGGGTGATATACTAATGGATCCAGCAATTGAATCTCGTGTTGCACGTATTAAAGCTCGTGTAGCTGAACTTACGGGTAATATGGAGAATAATAACTCGTCTGCTCCTCCACCTATTCGAAGAAAAGCTCTATAAATTGTTTTAACCTTTGTTGATACCGATACCGACATCGATATTGTCGTCATAAACTACCTACGATCAGAATTTTACTCGTAAATAAGACACCTCACACTCTCAATTGTCCTGACTTCAAATTGTATACGTTAAGGGGATACCTACACATTTACATTCTACGATCCGATAATTTCACACACACACCCTCACACAGAGGCAACTAAAGTTTTTATTTCGATATTCTATTCAGATCTGATCTTGATTATTGCAGCGCATATAATTCGATCCGATCGATTTTGTTCGATTCGATACTGTCTCGGAATTTTCTTGTTTTGTTATTTCTTCGCGGATTCTTTCTTCTACACTTTTTTTTTGAGATACCATTCATGATTTCTATTCTGCGTTTGCGCATTCTTGCGAGTTTTTAAGTGGGAGGTAGGATTAGGGGGGTGGAGTGGAGAAATGGAACGGGGAGAATAAGTGGAAAGGCGGATAGAGAAGGGAGAAAGACTGCTAGCGATCTGGATCTGGATCTAGATTTAAAAAGGTGTGGAATTGGTGGGAGTGGATATGATTTGATTATATTGTGCTTTTCGGATTTTTGGGGAAGTGGATGAGGGGGTACTAGATAGAGTAGGGCTTGTGGAGCGAGGGGTTAAAATGAGAGGAAATGAGTGAAGAGATGATGGGAGAGGATGATGTTTAGATACCAGTAATTGGGATGAAGTTATATTTGCAGATAGTATTTGAGGTGGTTTGAGTAGATAATGAGATTGAGATTGAGAATTTAAAAATGAAAGTTACGGTGTTTAATTGATACTTTGACTGTTTCTTTGATGTGATGTGATATGTGAAGTTCCTTATATTATTGAGAATTGCTTTTCGTGTTCGTAATTCGGGGTGTATACTATACTACTACAAGCTTTGTCTTCGGCCCCTCGATACTAGAAAAACAATTTCGCATCGCTATAGCTCCTCTTATTATTTTCTAGAGTATTTTAGAATCTATATTATAGTTTATTCTATTAAAGGTTTAGAATAATAAAAACTATATTATCAATTATATTAAATAGCAAAGTTCAATATTCTATTTTAATATTTCATTTTAAATATTTTGAAATATAGTATACTAAAATTGAATTAAAATTAAAGATTTTCACATGATTTTTTAGAATAGTGTTCTTAAGGGCGCTATAATTATATACACTATAAGGACTCTTTATTATATGAAATATTAGATAGATACTATACTGGAAGATCAGACGAAATAAAATAAAGCTGCGAGAATTAATCACTAGAAGGTTTTGAGTGGTGAAGATGTGAAATGGAGATTTTCTACGGAATACACTCACAATAGCATTAGTATTGGTATTGGTATTGGTATTAGGATGTCTTACGACTATTATCCTCATCTCGCTCGAAGCGATAGGAAAATCGAGACCCGGGAGATAGGTCAAATCTGCGTGCGAGAAGCTTTTGGGGGTATTCCTATACTATATGAAGATGGGAATAGGGGATTTGTATATGATTGAGAAAGAATGATGATGATGATGATGATGATGATGGTTTTGTAATAAGAAGATGTTGTTGTTAGTTTGGAGAGAGCTGAGGAGAGAGCTGCTTCTGCGGGTTCTGGTTAATGTGTGAAGGTTATAATTAGCAATTGGGGGAGGGGGGGGGAATTGTAATGATAGATGGTTGTATTGCTTGCTGGCGCAGAGATTACAGACGCGGAAAGGGTTTTTCTGGTTGTTTGTTTGTTTGTTTCGTTGATTATGGAGGAGGGGGACGGGATTGGTTTTGACGTTTGTGATTTGGTGTGCGAAAGGATGTCCTCACTCTTGCAGTCTGTTTTACGTTGATAACTTATTGTAGGGAGATTTTCGAGCAATATTGATCCTGCTTAAATTGAATGAGAAATGTATGCTTCGCGGAATAGATTTTTGGTAACCCCCAAAACCTTTTTAGGATCTAGTATGGATGGTTGGAGAATTCGGTGGAAAGGATATCTGGATCGATTCGCGGTGAATGATTTGAGAATCCAAAGCTGGTTGTTTGATTTGTGCGGTCGGTATATGTGATGGCTACTCGGATAATAGGTTATACCTACTGTGATGTTTGCGCTACAGCTGGAAGAGATGGTGGTGGAGGGATGATTTTGTGATAGAGAATTATTGTAGGTGGAGAAAGGTTGGTTCCGGGTAAATAGTAGATTAGCTTGTGTGAGTTACCGAGATTCATGGGAAAAGGAGGTGAATAATGATGCGTTATTCTAGAGCTTGCGTCTACCAAAGACGCTTATTATCTAGACGCAATCTCCATTTCGGGTCTTGACAATTATCTTAGGCATGTTCAGATCTTGAAGCTTTGGAGCGTTTCCTCAAGGTCTTCCACAAATCATTCGAAGCCCTAATGTCAAATCCCCGGTCAGAATACTTGTTAATGGCATTATCAAAGGCAATGAGATATATCTCTGGAAGGCAATCATACAAATGGATACAAAATCTGATGTGACCTCCTAAACGAACAGGCTTGTTGCAATCGGAGGATTGGTAGCCGCAGCATCTCAGAGCATAGACGCACTAGTGGGTGTATTATTTATCTGAAGGGACACTAAAGACGAAAATTGACTCAGCAATGATTGTGAAAAGAATAACTATAAGAGCTTGAAACGTGGTGTAATAATTCATTTTACTTTAAACGATTAGGGTATAGACTTTGATATCAAATAATTAAAGATTGAATTTCTCACAAACTTTGAAGTCGAGAAGTGTCCCGCTAGTCCATACACCCACTGAAGGGGGTAGGTACCCAGCGGGATCATGGGAAAATTGCTTGACATCTGGAGTGGAGTTCTTTGGAGATCCATATATGAGCGCGATGGTTTTCTACATTTCTTACAACACATCTGAGAACGAAAGCATTCTTTGCTGGTGATTTTCCTTCAGTTAATGGGTTGATTTGATATTGGTCTTGGCCACTCGCTTATCTATAACCGAGGGACTTGATTTTGATCTCAGTGTATTGATTTCGAATCTTTTATTGAGTAGGACATATGATAAGATAACTCAGATCATTAGATGATAATTTCTGGACTTGAGTTCAAAATGGCTTGTTGGTACTGAATATGTGATTCTTAGCCTATTGGTTATAAGGACGCAAAAATTTGACGAGTCGGGGAACTCGCTGGTTCAAATCATAAAGAGGGAGAGCGTAATCTGATATCAGTTGTAGTGGATAATATAAGATGGACAGGAACATCAAAACCCCAAGAAGATGGGTGGACTGAAAGAAATGTTCTCATGACTAGGAAAGAAGCGCTTATTTATTGAGGTAGAAGCGGGTGAGATGAGCGAAATATTGGTGGCTGATAACCACTCAATTTTGCAGCGAGCAGCTTAAGGATGAATACTTGGTATGCCGAAACGCTACCTTAACATGAGTAGAATTGATACGGGTTTTCTCAAAGTAATGAAAATTCAGGGTAATGATTGGAAGGTTCTTCGTACTTCTACCTACTTAAAGGGACATGAGGAAGCCTAGAATATGACTTCAACTTCTATCCACGGGTTGATCTTCATAAGACATAACAAATTTCTTCAACTATCCAAGACTATCCATGGAAAGCATCGCGGAGGGTATATAAATACTAAGAGTAAATTGACTGAATAATGTAGACACACAAGAAGAAAGAGATAGCTCCATGAAGAATGGATGCTGGATGATTGATTATTGATACATGAAACGATGACAAAAAGAAAGCTTTGGTGACACTGTCACGATCTATGGAATTCGCGGAAGTTTTGGAGCTTGGCAGCAATAACATGCGAATCATGGATGTTAGTTAAAAGACTGCCTGGGAATTTCGCAAGCGATACTAACTGAGCAGAAGTTTATAGCTGGAAATTATGCCCTCATTGCTGAGTTACATTACTAAAAGCAAAATTCCGATAGCCTAACGTTGATCTGTTCTATTTTGGCGCTTAGAAAAAAAAGTCTCCTGAATTCATATAATAGCGGGTTGCACTTTTGTTGAAATTCGGTATGAAACCCAGTCACGATAATCTGGAAAATCGTTCCTAGAAGTGCCTACTTTGCTCACAATATATTGTCACAAGAAATCTCTAAAATCATATCTTCTCTCATGAAGATAGAGGGGCTTTGGGGCTAACCGCGCAGAGTAAAAGTCCAAGGAGGTTACTAATCTTATTATATTCGGCAAGAGGTCATTCTGAGTTATGTTTTGAGAGGGCTTCCTGAAAAGCACATTATATCAGAAGTCCTCCCGCTGTCATACTTTGAATGGTATGACCTACATAATTCTTCCAACAACGAAACTCTGTTGACGGCGATAGAGAAATTGGACTCAACTTTGCAAATAGAAATACAAAGATCCCGGTCTTGATCATGGATTTGTGGACAAATAGAAGAAAGGAACAGCCGAAACACAACTGCTTGCAACACACCAATTCCTCATACATTTGCATTTACAGCATAATGAAGCTTTGGTTGTTTTTCGGTTCATCTCGCGAGATCCATATAGACGAAGGTTCGGGGAAAGAGTTGGAGAAGTGATAGAAGCCCAGTGTCCAGATATTTAGATCAATAGAGAGACCTCGGACTACACTGGATGTTAGATCAAATCGAGTATATCCGTTCGTTGAACACTACTTGAAACGGAAGAGTAACTTCAAATATACCATTATTTAACACTGCGAACTTCTCTCTACTCTACATACCGCTTTCGCAAAATTGTCAAAAGGCACATCAATTATTAACGCAATTCTTGTCAAATATATACTGGTAATGTCAAGAGATGCTATCAGCAAAGCTGTGGATAGTGCGTGACAGCAGTGATGGCAAGTAACAGAAAGAACTCAAGATCGGATATAAAATTGTTGTTCAAAGCGGAACGAAAATTCGGGACGAGAACCCTTTTCCTTTAGAGTTGTTCGTTTGAGAACAGCTCTCAGTACTTCTAGGCGACTGAGGTGCTGTTTTCAAGGCGGGCGTAATCGCTCTTAATAATCCCATGGTTCTGAGTGACTACCGCTTAAGTAAACAAAAGATCTATGAAACGAAGATGTACTCGTTGGCATCTGAATGATCTGGAGCCCAATTCACAATGAATTGACCTTGGTACCCACTCTTCGATGGGCGAAAGAAGATTTCCGAAGATTCACTCAAGTCTCCAAGCGGACGTTGATAAGATTTTAAGAAGTGAGGATATCGTTAAGGGGAGAATAAGGATTTCGAGAATGTATCCTCTCTTAACCAGTCAACAAGATATAACTCATAATAAACCTTGCTTGATCTCATGGCGCCAGTGACCGCAGATTGGCCATAAATCTCAGAGAAGGGACTAGGTGTATACCTTTGCTTTAGAATCAGTGAAAATCTCATAAAGGGACTAAGAAATACCATTAGCTACAGTCATAAAGAAGCAAGAGCTGCCAGAATTAAAAGCCGTGACAGCTAAACCTCGACTTGATCATGATGACTTAACAGCCATAACAAGACTGCTGGCCGAAACAAGCCTTAGTTCTTTCACACGAGAACATGACACAAAAGAAACATACAGTAGTATGCATGACTCGAATTTATATCTCACTTTCATTCATTCTTTCGTCGGTCTACACACTTCTGATAAGCGAGACTTCTCCTTTGCCCCACTTCTTCCCACTATTAACACTTGTGAATAACAAACACCACAAAATTTACACGACCTCTCTCAGAATTCGTTTCGTCACTCACAACACTTACAACAAATCGAGCCCCAAAAAGTATTAAAACAATATCCCGTGCAGGGTTTGAACCTGCGATCTTCTGTGTTCTTCGAAAACTTGGAGGAATTCTGTGAGACAGATGGCTTGACCACTAGCCCAACGAGATTTTTTGATTAGCTGTTTGATTGATTTGATGTGTTAGCGTCTTAATTGAGCATTATTATGGAGATAAATTAGTGATGAGGGTGCTTTTCAGGGAAATGAGAAGAGTTTCTTCCACAAATTGGTCATTTAATGGAGCTGGGATTGTGTATAGGAAGCATCTATACTTACGGTATTGCTTCTTTGTATTCGAGTGGTAAGGATAGGATAATAGAATCTCGGGTCATATTGGCCAGTTATTACACTCAGTCGTATGTCTCTGAGTACGGTGTCGATAAGTCTTGCTTCAGCTAAACTCGTTCTCCAAAGTAAAATTCCAGCTCTCACAAGGGCAACGTCAGCAACAACAAATTTTAGATCACACTACCACTAGTTGGAAATGTTTCTATATGAGTTACTACAGTTGACACACCTTCAAGGTATCTGTATTCTTACAGATAACTGTGTCACACAAGATATTAATTGTTTGGAGTATTCAGATGTGGATGAATTCCAAGCTTGGTTATGTCAGAGGTCGAAAGTTCCTCCAAAGTAATTGGTACAAGGACAAGTTCCAAGTCTTCAGTTCTAATACAACCCAAGTCACAAGTCCTGTTGACATATCTCATCTCAAATGTTATTGATGCATTGTCACCGAGAAAACGAGACTCTGATTCAAGGTTTGAATCAAAAAGATTTGAATGCTTGATTGTAAATAGTCTATCAAGCTTACCCTGCACGTTTATGAACTGACATTATCCTCTCAATGAGAAAGTAATAAAATTGTGATTTCTTCCTTGTGTTCTTTGGGCATGGCGACGAAGTCGTCGTGACTTATCGACAAGATCGACTAATGGCGCAAAACACTTGCAGCGCCTAAAAAGTGTCAGTCGTACCATCTTCACTTTAAAACCTGTCAGTTTCTTCCAGGGCTTGTTTTTGAACAGTGCCTGTATCACTTAAGTAGGTTGCGATCTACCTTCCGGCTCTTTTGCTTTTACTCGGATCGTGCATTGGCAAAGTTACTTGTGAGAGTGTCAGGTGGACGCAGCAATATCTTCATTATCATGGTTCTTCTCCTTTAAGTTGAATTTTGAAAAATTTATGAGATTCACTGACTGGCAGAGACGTCGATGATATGCTAAATTTTGTGACAGGTCCTTTATTCAATTCCGTGGTGTTCATTCGCGTAACAGCCGGAACATTTTAACACAACATCTCTACACAGCTGTAATCGATGCCGGTTTCCTGTCGCTTTAGTGCAAATGATATTAACCACTGCAATGGAATAATTGCAATTCTTCCACCATCACTCACTCCCGCCCCCTGTCAATTTGCTGCCAATTACGATCCATACCATGACAAATGAATCTTCCGTAATTCTAGCACATAAACACTTCGGCTTTCACCAAAGAATTGGATGTCTTTTTGAAAATTCTTCCCATAAATACTATGAAGCCTATGCTCATACACGCTGTTTATAAGACCTCTCACTTCTCACCATGGTCTATAATCTCGTATGTCAAGGTCCAATTGTAGAACTGTAGCTATATGCGCCGGCAGCAAGCTTACTTCCTCGAAACTATGGTTGCGATCGAGACGGGCGATGATCCTCACTTACGTAAGGTCAAAGTTGTTCAAGGTGGTGATTACCATGGCGACATTAGCAGCCTACCCTTATACGTAGCGACACTGTAATCCTGTGTGGGTGCCTTGTTGAGGGTTTAACGTCGTAGATGATGGCCGCGTGATCCATAAGAGCTCTCAAAAGAGCTTTCATACCGGGAACTATGAGATCTACTATCATTTGAACATTGTCGTCGGTCTTCTCAATGGTCACGACGGAATGTTGACGATGAACTAAAATCGAATCCTGAGGCACGTCTCCTCATTGCTGCTTACAGTACTATACATTTGACATTATGCTGATCTTGTTGAGCGGGATGTTCTCTTCGAATGAGTTGGTTGCCACTATCGTAGTTGCCGTCAACCATATTTTCTTCGGAAAGAAAAGGTTGGCAATCAAAATAAATTAAAGTTTGGCTTAAGATGAGGTTTGGGTAGCTGGCCCCTTGACTGTGGAAATATGTTTGAGATTTATGTTTGCTTCCGAT
Organism: Sclerotinia spermophila; assembly: GCA_038090695.1. Taxonomy (NCBI): domain Eukaryota; kingdom Fungi; phylum Ascomycota; class Leotiomycetes; order Helotiales; family Sclerotiniaceae; genus Sclerotinia; species Sclerotinia spermophila. The sequence continues at coordinate 33,190 of JBBMOJ010000224.1, read as the reverse complement.
CAACGCATTATGATGTTCTTGAATTACTCGCTGGCTTGTTTTAGCATCGTCCCTTACTTTCAGAGTGTGGCAATTCAACGCTCATTGGAGACATGGAGATCGGCATCCCAGGTTCTGAGTAAGTCCGCAAATGCCAACCCAATGCCTGTTATTGAGCTGGATCCAGAGATCTCGTGATTGCGAGCAGGATTTGAAATTAGATACGATGGTGGAGCTGATATATTGCATAGTTACAAAGTCACGAAGCGATTGTATAGTAATGATACTCCGAGTTTTCAAGCTCTTGATAATACTCTAAACCCCCATCCATGTAAGCTAGCATCCCTTCTTCCAAGATATCTCACTTTAAAGCTGTGGTTAGCCCCAATTTCCATTAGAGTACCAAAACATTCATATTACCTTTTGAAAACGCAACCTAACATTTCAACTATGCGATTTAGAACTTCAATTACGAGTCTGAACTTTAATCACACCACTCAGTCTTCATGCTCTACAAATCAAGAAACACGTATTTGTCGAAAGAATTCTACAAAGACGCCATAAATTTTAGCACTTCCGCGTTTTAGCAAGTTTCACTTCCTGGCAAAATTCATAATGGCACATGTAGATAGGTGGATGATTATAGTATTAATGCGATGTATTGTTCATGAAAATCCGTATCCATATGGACATAGCATTACCTTCGCCTCTGCTATTTAATCCACGAACATCAGAATCAAATGAATATCAACTAGCTAGTAAAGTGTCATTCATTCCCAAATAATGACAACCCTTTCTATCAGCTAGTTCCCCGAAGAACGCCCCACTCCATTGCTATGCAAGAGCAAGCAAAGCTCACAATACACTCGAGGCTCGTCCCAAAACCCCCATCAACACAAAAGTCGCGACCTAATGAGTACCAAACTCGGCACGGTAAACGCCACGAAGTCTCTTTCCATAAGAGCTGTAGTATTCAATTGGATAGTGGTCAGAACCGGCCATGATCTGGTACTCCATGGTCCAATCCTCAAAATTAAGTCCATTGAATGCGGCAGACAGCTTTAGCTGCTGGAAGTTGTCCTCGCTGTCGATATCCACAAGAATATTGAGCTCGGTGAGCGGGAAAGAATTGAGCTGTTCGACCAACTTATTCATGTTCCGAATACGTTGGTGGTAGATTTCCCGCGATCCGTGTTGCATAGGCTGGATCATCTTGATCTGGACCTTGGTGATAGCCTGAGCGTATTGAGGAAGAACTTTCAATAAGGCCATCATGTCGGTTGGCGGATCGGCGAGGAAGTTGAGGTCGATAACAAGCTGCTTGTCATCTCCGTTCTCCTTAAGAACCACTGCGTAATGCTTTTGGATGCAATCGAACTGGATCGTCGCAGCCACCTTCTTGGCATTCTCTTCAGTGATCTTCTTTTGGACCAACTTCTGTTCTTTGGCCTTCTTCTTCTCAAGCTGCAATTTTTCCCATGCTGCTCTCTTCGCGAGCCACTTCTGGTGATCTTGTGCCTTATTTGAGGCCTGTCTTTTCTTCTCAGTGTTCTGCTCCTGTGCGAGCTTTACTGACATTGGGACCACTTTGGATTGGCCGCGGTTGTTCTTTGAACCCATTTTGAAATCGGATTTGATATCGGATTGGTATTATTGAGAATGGAGATCAAGATGTTGAGTATGAGTTTGAAGACTAAGTAATCTGTACGTTGTGATCAGAATCAGGAATAGTACGAAAGGCCTATGTGTGTTTGTATCCTTACCTTCTAAAGAATTGGGGAAGTTGTTGTGTGTTCGTCAATAGACAAGAGAGTTTATGAATAGATAAAAGAGTTTGGTAATGGAGTTGATGATCTTATCTAAACTATTGTAAGGCAGATGTTTGTAAAGGAAAAGTTTGGGATTCTGGGGTCGAGAGAACCATTATGTAGATAATGATGATACAGCAGCTCTTCCGTCGGTCGACGCTAGCGTTCTAGCGAGTGATTCATTCTTAAAATTAGCCGAGTCTTGTGATTGAACCATACCAGAACCGTATTTGACCGTATCATTGGTTTCAGGAAAGCTACACTATGACGTGGTTTACTTATTAGGTATAGAATGGAAGTGAATATTTTATACTCTCACTTTAGAACAAATCACTACAGCTCGTGGAACTTACTACAGCCACATTGGCGAGACTGCCATCTTGTCGAGTGATTCACATACTATTCATTGCCTGTATCAAAGTGGAACTAGCCTCTAAAACAGGAGATATATACCAATTGTGGTTAGTCTCTGTGGAAGGATACTACTTTTAAAAATCTGAGAGTTCTTCCTTCGGCTAATTTATCAGCCACCATACAACAACTGGGGTTCACTTAATATTCACTTTCATCAAAGCCAATAGCTAGTCGAATCGTTTCCATTGACAGGAAAATTTCATCCACAAATCCAATAGTAGTTAGTCGAAGTTCTTTTAGTAATATTTGGCTATTAATACAGCTTTAGAGCTATTCCAAAAAAACTTTGTACCACACGAAACATATGACCTACTGTGCAATTAAGTCCCCAGATGCAAGATTGATGATCGTGAACAGTATATTATATGAAGCCGTTTAACAAATTTCGAGAGAACATATCAAATATTGAAGGAATAAGTTTGGAATCTTGGACACCTTTCTAAAACAAACTATCACTAACTGTCGAGTTACAGATAAAATCGAATACATAAATGCTTTGAGAAATTTGTGAATCTGTGCATCTCTAATTGGAGCTAAAAATTTAGGTACAGAATCTATTGCACCTTTTGTCTGATCAACAGTGATATGATGCTAACGTGATACCCCATCTCTTGTAGATCATAATACGAAGTTAGTAGAAATTACATTAATAGTTTTTAAGACTGTTATATAATGTGGCTAGTGGAAATCATTATTGGCGCATCAGTTTTAGGTATTGGATTTCTCAATTAGATGATGCTATGTTTCTAAAAAGCTAGAAACACTGTCTTACGATTCCCTCCGTAAATCTGACGCCCCCCAAGAAAAACCCTCCCACATCACCATGATATTCCATAACAATGACCAAAATCTAATTTGCACTCCCATCTTTCCGCTTCTGTATCATTTCTCCTTATGAACTAAGAACTCTGATTTGAACAAACGAGCCAATCTATGGTCCCAAGGACTACCAACATCGACATTGAATCTACCCTTGACATGAAGAACCTCCGTAACCATTGTCCAGTCCTTAAAGTTCAAGCCAAATGCCGCAGCTGCAAGCTTCATTTGATTGAAGTTGTAGGCATTGTTGAGTGAGACTACGAACTCAAACTCATCGATATTGAATTTATTGATGCAGTTGATAGTCTGCATCGTATTCTTGACCCGAGCGTTGTAGACCTCAGGAGAATCGTGACGTGTTGGTGCGAGCAATCGTAGCTCGACTTTTGCGATAAGTTCCGCATACAGGGGAAGAACTGTATTGAGATTGGCGTCGTTGACAGTCTTGCGGTGATGAATAATGTCAATGTTGATGTGCAACTTGACAGTTCCGGCGTTGGTATCTTTGATTACCTTGAGCGCAGCGTGCTTAGGTAAAGTATTGTAGTCAAATTCGAAGGCCCGTTGACGAGACAAAGCGTTCTCTTGTGCTAACTGTTGGACCTTGGCTTGCCGAGCCTGTTGCTTCTGTGCTTCCTTCTGTTGATCGGTCAAAAGCTTCTCAGTTGCCTTTTTCTCGGCATATACTTGAGCTGCACGCTTGACTTGTGCTGAACCGCGGGCGTTCTTGGAACCCATCTTGAAGTTCAAAAGGGTTTTTGATTGTTTTTGATAGGTACTTGTAGTAAGAACTGCGAAAGTGATAGTATTCAAAGGATTTGTTGAATAAACTTCAGAGTCCAAAAATTCTTGACCTGCGTTGTGAATGTGAGAAGTTTTATCGAATGTGAGAAAGATGTGCTCCACAAAATCCTAGATTCTGGAATTAGAAGAATCCTTATATACTACTCTACTAGCCGTAACAAACTCGCTTATTACTCGTAAAGCAAGCTCATGTATCCGTGCCGTATTATGTGCAAGCTTTGACAATTCAAATTTTATCATACAGCTAGCAGTACGCGTAGCGAGTCAAATTCTGTGACGCTGTTGATTTGTTGATACACCTTCACAATTGTCAAATCTATCCATCGATGACATTGAATATACAATGCACCCTGTCATTAAGTCATGATATATTGTATGACGATGTTTCAAAGAGATGAGATAAGCATGGAAAGAATATCATGAATTACTGTGGGAATTGATTAAAGCTAATAGTCATATGGTTGAGGTTTCGAATATTAAGTTATTGTGAAATATGAATTTTATGAGGTGCTAGAGTCAATATGATTTTTTCGAAATTTAATATTCAGTCAGCTCCAGTGAATCTTGAGGATATTATACCTTGTCGCTTTTTATGGGGCTAATTGCAACTCCGACATCCTATTCTGACAGCACCCAACTTACATAGCTTTGTCGATTCGGAGAGTTATACCAATCTTCACACTTCTGTCAGTTCGTCATTGTGATGGTCCATATCTATAGCATTCTCATATATTATATATTTTTCTAAGCCTGAGTCCTTATGAACCACACTGCAAATAGGATAGCGAGGAGGTCATCAATGATTTGTTGGTTTGTCATATGCACGTCTCTTAACCTCAGATCAATATCACATCTGGTTCATATATTGGGTCAGTTTTTTGATGCTGCTTTGTATATTGTATAGCTACGTCTACTAAAGTATGAATGGCATGCTTCACACAAGACTCTCTAATACTGTCTGTCTGCAACATATTTTTCCGGAATCAACATAAAATTTCGTAATTGCTGGTCTTTCTTCGCGTATGTAATCTTCACTGTGAACACTCTAGGTTATCCCACATATTCGTAACTTTTCACAGACGCCCGATGCCCATCTATAAAGCCTGTTGAGTCAAGAACTCGCGCCTATATACACCTGCCAATCTGCGAGCAATTGAACTATGAACCCCGACCTCAAACTCCTTCTGCTTATTGCCAAACAATGCTATTCCCATGGTCCAGTGAGCGAAATTCAAACCAAAGCAGGCGGAGGCTAGCTTCATTTGATTAAAATTGTCATGTCTATTGACGGATATTATGAAATGGAGATTATCGAGTTCAAACGTATTAAGAATACTGATGGTCTTGATCATATTCTTGATGCGAAGGTTATAGACTTCTACAGAGTCGTGGAATGTCGGGGCAGTTAGGAGAACCTCAACCGTCTTGATCATTGGGGCGTACTTGGGAAGAATTTGAAGAAAGTTTGGCTCCTTAGCAGTGCGGCTCGGGTGGATAATATCAATCTCAATGAACAACTTAGGCGCACCGCTATCTTTCTTGACTTTAAGAGCGGAATGTTGAGGAAGAGTTGCATAGTCGAAATCCTGCACATACTGTTCGTCTTCTACTTGCTTGGTGTGCAACTCATAAGCAATGGCCAATTCTTTAGTCTTTTCAACAACTTGTTGAGTTTCTTCGAGCATCTACTCTGCTGCCAATTTTGCCTCAATATATTTCTTAGAAGCAGGAGCTTGTGTGGCGCGACCACGGTTATTTTTGTTACCCATCGCGATTATTAGTGGCAAGTTGTGAAATGGATGTTCAAATGTGCATGGCAATAATGTATCGAGCGTTATTGATCCTTGGAGGGGAAAGTGTTTCCGATGAAGGGTTGTTAAGTTGATTGGCAGATTTTGATGTTATAAAATAGAATGATTCTGAAATATGGGATTTGAGATTTCTTATACTACTTTATAAACCGTAACAAATTCCCCAGTGCTTGCAAGCCAAGTGCACGTGGCCGAATCTAGATAGCTGCAAGTGTTTCTGCTATCTACCAACATTTCTATGTCGGCTAGTGGCACCATTGTTCGCAAATACGGTCCATACAGCAATGCTAGCATTCGTTAGTTCGTTAGATACAGCTAGAAATCTAGGTTCAATATCATTCTGGCCGTAGTGATGAGATCTGGGTGATTGTATTGTGGCAAATATTTGTACGTACAGTTTGTACTGACGGATTAATAAGCATTTGTCCATTTTCAGATAATGTTTTGGCTGCTACCGATGATATTCTAGCTCTGTACGACAAATTCGCTATGCTACCGCTGAACATAAAGTGCTTTTCGGTTAGGTTGAGGTGAGCCTGTGAAAACCAGTGACACTGATTATTGATAGATAAATTTTGCACTGCAATATCATTCATGGACACGGATATAATTGGTTCAACAGCATTGTAGCAAGCAGGACACATGATATAGTACAAATTTGGAAGATCGAGTTCCTCTAGCTTTCCTTTTTGTCCCATTATTTCTCTGCAGGAATCCGCACAGCCATGTCTTCTCGTCTTGAGAAACCTGAATGCTTCTGAACATCCGTTGAGTGTTTTTGACTGTTCTCGTTGGCGTATATCAATATATATTGCATGGTTCTACTGAATCAACATACTGCCTGGCTAGAATCATTAAATAACTGCGTCGTGATGTGTTAGAAAATGAAGATCGCTGAGGTTTTGGCGACAAAATTTATAGCCTATGCTTAGGGCACTTCTTAACACCTGTACGGAACATAAAAGAGGTGACTGTTGATGATTATCACAGCAAACATCCAGTCTTTTACCTCTATAATTGTATACGAATTTCTGAGGTCTGACTAAAGCATCTTTCCTCCCCTCATATCTTCGGCGTGGTTCCTAACCTATAATACAAAACATATAGCATCTACAGGGTCATAACGCAAACTAATATGAGATCACAATAGTTATACAAGTATTGAGCATATTTGTCTTTACGACAAACTTTGATTTTGTTACATGATCGCGTCACGAGCCCCCCTTGATCCTCGCTAAAGCTACGAATCAGAACGCAAGGCTGCTTTCCATGGAAAAATCTTTCGATCAGATATCTGTATTCATTATCAATGTTTAAACACGAAGAAATATTACATGCGTCCATCTCCTTCACGTGAGGATATTATGATGCCACGAGCAAATCACCCTAGAACACTCGGGCGAGCAATCTCTTCTCTATGTTGCTGAGACGTACCAGAACAATGATCTGACGTACGATTTGTAACAAAATTAGTCTTCTCTGGTTGATCTCAGCTTATTCTTGCAAATTTCTCTTATTTAGACATGAAATAGTCGTCTCCTAATTGTGGTTGCCAAAAAGACGTCCTGTGCTCAGAATCTGGGAGGTTTGGGATATGGCGGTGATGGTACGATTTATAAAACATACGCGGACTAATTGGCCGAGATAACACCTTTCATACGTTGAAGATTTTCATGTGGTCGAAAAATGCCAGTCTTCACTCATAAGATATACAACGCTCAAGAAGGCTACTTATGGAGGCAATTGCGGAATAGCAATAACATTAAATACTTGTGGTATATTTACAACGAAACGAACCTAACTAAATTATTTACATTCGAATAATTCTTTTAATTACGAGAACATCAAGACTCCAATTTCCCATGGACCTGATCTTTTGGTGCTTCTATCCCTGGCACACGACAAGGATTGCTAGGATCGTAAGCTATACTCATAACGTTGGCCCGGAGTCGATTAACGGCTTTATCATCTTCCACAATAAGAGACTGCCGTGAGTCGGTTCTCAATCCCTTTTGATCTTTGGTGCGACCAGCCGCGGATGATCTGCGCCATACCCATAGCAGAGACGAAATTATGAGAACAGCAACCACGACTCCAATGGTAGCCCCAGCTATCACCCCAGTGCTTGTACCATGACTTACGTTACTAGTTGTTGTCGAGACTGTAGCGGATGAGCCGGCTGTATTGCTATCGGTAGTATTGGTAGTGCTGGAGGTGTTGGTGCCTGTGGCTAGTAAAGTTTGATTAAAGATTGAGGCAACATTCGCATTCGTGAAATCCTTAGAAGGGCGTGTAACTTGTGCAAAGCCACTGGAACTGTTCATTGATTAGTCCTGAAACGATTTGAAGTGTTGAAGAATACTTACTTCCCACCAATAATATCAGTAATGTTCCCCGGGACGATGTATCTGTTAGCGTCACGATAGAACGTTGACGTCCATGATAGCGCATACATATCGTAAATAGCCACCCCTGAACTTTCCCAATCACAATAAGATGAGTACTTTTTCTGAGCTCCGCCAACTGTCAACATCTGTCGATTTCCAACTAAATGGCAGGTATGTCCAAAACGTGGACTGCCTGGTACAGCCTCATAGACTTGTATCCACGTAAATGAAGGCAATGAGAGCACAAATACATCATCATAAGACACAGAATTTCCATCTTGTCCACCGTAAAGGTATATGTTGTAACTCGAATTGTCAGGGGCAGTGGCGACAACGGTACAAGAATCCATTCTTCTTGGGGGGATATCTCCAGATGCCTGTTGAGTAAACCAAGACCCGTTCCCACCGTTATATACACTGCTAATGTCGAAAATATTGATTTGATCCATTGGAGCCTAGTGGAAACAATTAGAAAGAATTTCAATGCTATCATGCGGTTTTTGTAACCTACCAGAGTGCCTCCTAGTTCATCTGATAATTCACCAGCTTGACGGTACATGCCACCAAATTGTAATAAGATGCCATTATCATTCTCTCCTATTCCAGGTATATACTGTAAAAGACCCCCTCTTCTTGAATTTGTGTCGATAGCTGCCGTGGAGATATTCCTCGTCGTATTATCCGTCATGTTCAACATAACCATACCCTCTAGAGACACCGAACTTCCCGCAGGAATTGAGGTGGTTTCTGTGCTTGATCCGTTGTTGATCTCGCCATTGAAGTAAAACCCAATGCCTTGATCTGGAACATCAGCATTTGCCCCGAAACTAGGTTTCTCAGGTATCGTAGAATCTATGTCAATCGACGCCCATTGATTTTGCGCTACATCATACGACAGAAGGGTCTGGTTTGGTGATGTAGGGTTGGTATATCCATAAAAGCTCGTATTCATGCTTTGCTCTGTGCCGCCATATAAATATATCTCATTTCCACCGGGAGTTCCTGAAAAAAGAGCACCGTTGAGTACCACAGATGAGAATGCATTCGATGATTCGGAATCCGAGAGAAGGACCTGCTCCGACACTAGTGGCAGACTTGCGGAAGCCATTGTCCAATTCCAGGACTCGTTCATGCCAACACTTATCATATAATTATCTATCACTCTAATCAGCTGGGCCTCTAATTGAAAATTGCTAACTTACTTGTACCAATAGTGACCTTCCCAGTTATGCCACCATGTTTGTTAGATTCAACGAAAGTTTCATAGCCTCCGTAAATGTACAGAAGTTCATTTTTCAATATCGACGAATGATACCATCTTTGGCACATGTTTTTGACGGGATCCAGCCCTTGTGGAATATCGTTTTGCGCACGACGCAGCATCTCGAGAGCCTTCATCCCATTCCCCGTTTGCATCTTCTCATGCTTATGTACCAGACGTCCCGCGACAGTGCGGCGCAAGTTTCGCAAAATTTCCAGATTCCCCTCTATCCTCATCAGCTCTTTGATATCCTTCAAATGCGTATTTTCGTGTCACTAGCACGAAAGAATCTGCATATGCAATATGCAGAAGTCATGAAGGTTTTATAGACGTAGGAATAAGTACAGAACTCATTGGTCAAGAAAGAAATAATTCATGTCAAGAAGCAGTATGGAGAGTGGTTTCACAAAGACACCATGTTCCGGGTATATACTTCTATAATATGAGGAAAGATTCATACACCGAATGAAGAGTGGCGCAGGCCTGACAATTCGATCTTGCTAGATAAAAAGACCTAGACTTCCTTAAAATTACTAGCCAAGAGCATTCAAAACCGGCACACCAGAATATGGTAAATGAGGTATAGAACATATCAGATACCACTTGCTTATCCAATGGACTTCCAGAAAAGTCACAAGCATCCGTATCAAATATACAGGCACACATGCTGTGCTTGCATGGCAAAGGATTCAGCGGTTGCATTTGATGGGTATAAGGATTGCGGCTACCTCATCTTTCTTAGAATAGTACCAGGGGATGATTGTCTTAACGGAAGTGGAACTGTACGTTATATTTATACATCAGCCCCCAAATGAGGATCGAGATAAGCGGCCGTACAATACGGGAGGCCGAAAGATCAAGACACGAATTTCTCAATCACGTGAGTAATATACGACCCAAGTGGAATTTCACACAAACACACAACGTCAACTTCATACCAACGAATTCCGTAACTCAAGCTCAACCAGCATGGCAGTTGTTTTCAATGATACTTCAATAGTATTCGAATTATAATATTTCCAAATAACTCTTCCAGCTATGCTTTACACTGATAGATAGCATCTAGTCTATCTGTTTTGTTTTCTTCTTCCATTTGACTCGATCCCAAAATGTCAACCCTTTAACAGACATACCATGATTGCCATGTTTCGGTAGATACATTTCAATCTCTTCTCTCGTCTGCGCATCTATATTGCTTGCGAATCTCTCGTCGAAACTTATTGGCTGATAGCCAGGATCTAATGCTGTGAGATATTTCACTATTTCAACCTTTCCGAAATAGATGGCCCAGTCTAAAACTCGTCTCTGTGCAGACTGCGCGTCAATGCTGGAGCTACCATATTCTGCCAGTGCCATAACTGTATGCACGCTACCTACTCTTGCGGCATACATCAGAGCGTTGTTGCCATTGGCGTCTCGCAATCCTTCATTAGCACCCTGTTCTAGCAAGCACTTTACTCCTCGATCATAGCCCTTTAGACAAGCGATCATCAAAGCTGTATGCTTCGAAATTCCAGCTCGAATGTTGATATCGGCGCCAGCCTGAATCAGGAGTTCTATTACGTGTGTGTTGTGAGCGATTCCCTTGTCAAAATAAGCTGCTGCTATCAATGGTGTTTCTCCGTATTTTCTGTCTTTCACATCCCAGTTGCAAGAATCAACAACTGCTCCATACTGTAGTAGCATTTTTACAGAGAAAACACAATTTTGACGCGAGGCGATATAAAGGGGAGTCAATCCATGTGCGTTCTGAACCTCCGTCGCTGCACCACAGCTTAACAAGAATTGAACAATATGGGAGTTCGATGCCATCTGAGCAGCTCCATGCAGGGGTATACATTTCAAATCACCCGAGACCGAATTGATGTCTGCACCATTCTCAACGAGTAACTTGACCACGTCTAACGATGCTTCAAATTGACCAGCGGCCGCAAATAGAGGTGTACACCCTGCTTCATCACGTTGGTTCGGTTTGGAGCCATAGGCTAACAGGCACTTTATAGCAGTCTTGGAGCCCCACTTGGCAGCAAGTACCAAAGCAGTATCGCCATTTTGAGCAAATCGATTCAGATTGAAATCTCCTGATTTGACAAGTGACTCGACTCTTTTCAATGCTTGCGTTCGTATCGCATCTATTAGTTGCTCATGTCCTAGGGGTGTTGTTCGTATTGATTTCATAATTGCTCCTTGAACTTGTGGGTACGCTGTGCCCTGGCTTGTAGCGGGAAATTTCGCTAGTCGAGAGTGATCTGTGATACATGGGACTTCTACCTCCCTTGTACCAACACCAAGTATTGCCGAGTCTATATGCCTATTAGCGGCTTCAAAATATACGTAAGGAGCTAATGGAACATTGTGAAGTGTTCTGAAGTGTGCTTACCGGGAGGTACCATCATCTTTTCCAGTCCTTGTCTGGCCCATGTTCCATCTGGCATCTAACACATGAGTGAGCCATTTGGTTCCCTGGGTAGGAAAGTGCTACTAACCTCAACCAGAGTCTTGGTTCGAATGGTCTCATAGACTGATAATATCGCGATATCGGGCGCCGTGGATAAGAAGTGACAAAAATCAGAGTTCAATTCATTAAGTTCATGGGACCGAAAAGATATTTGTCGAATCAAGGGTGCTGTCGCATCGTGCTTAACAAGTTCAAGTAGAGCCTCGGTATCTAGCCCTCGGTGAGGTGTACCCATAAATATCATTAAAGGAATCGACGGCATTATTTTCCATCGCCCTAACATGGCCTAGGTAGAATTGTGAGTGATAACACTGTATGATACAGATAGTTGCATACTTTTTTGATCACCAAGCCTCCTAGACTATGCCCAACGAATACCAGTGGCCGATCCTGCTGTGGTTAATGGCTATCTGGCAAAAATATAGATACCTGACTTACTGATGCATGTCTGCGTATTTCTTCGACATCGCTACGGAAACGAGAACTGAACACGGAAATAACGGCCTCAGAGTGGCTACCTTTCAAGTGAGAGTCAAATCCATAGCTCATCACCCTCGCATTTGGGAAGTCAACTGCCAGTTTGTCTCGCAGCCACATATGCGTTGGCTCTGATGCCCATGAGCCAAAGGCATTACCAGCTAGTCCTGTGACAGCAATAATGCTATAGCTATCTATCAGCAAGAACAAACATGGAAGTGAGGAAACTCACTCAATGGCTACTGGTTCTTGGGGCTCATTGAGAGGAGTGAATCCATAGAAAGTTTGGTCAACGACAACTCTGTCTCCGCCACGGCCTTTCAGAGCCGGTAATGGGATTGATGGATTCCACCCAGGCGGTGGTATGAAGTCTATAGTAGCGACTTTTAATTCGTTCGGCTGACCATCGATAAGTGGTGCGACGGATCTAGCAATCAGTCGCATGTCCACTGCGGGATCAAATTGTAAATAATCATGGACATTTTTGAGCGTTGTATCGTGCGGTAGTCCCTCAACCCGGTAGCCTGTTCGACCCATCTTTCAAAAGAGATTCTACGAAATCGACACGCAAATGGCGATAATGTTGATTTTTAGTTGAGTCCAAGTATTTCGAATTGCCAACTTGCAATCACTTGAATTATTCCGGCCTGAAATTGGGCCCCTGTATATGCAATGCCAAAAACGGAACAGATCCTTCCATCGAGATCCTTCCGATGTCAGCACTTCGCACATAAGACATGCCAAAACTCGAAAATTTCCAAGTTCTGGCTAGAATTAACATTCTCACCAATGCTTCCCACGTGGGACTTGGCAAGGATCAAGCTGATAAGGTATCACATGGAGGGGATCAGAAAACTTCCATATTGGAAGGATATATTCGCGCTTAAATTGCTCTACCTTCTCTAGAGGAAACACGGCAGGCCAATCCTACCATCGCGAGCGATCTAGGGTTGACAATCCTTACTCTGAACATTACCAATCCGACCTTGTAGTGTTTTCTATCTGAAGGCTTAGATGTTTCCACGCTCTCATAAGACTGTCTGCACATCTAAGAACTACGCAGCCCTATCCTAATAGATCGAATACATATATAATGGATGGAAGCAATTCTTGCCCTTCCATTCTCGGCCATTAACTACGCGCAGACTAGTTCGTAGGGCTGGTAATGCTATTTTAGCATTAGAACCATACTGCCAAAAGCAGTAATGGTCTCGTCCCATAAAGTTGCACTCATTTTACAATTTAGACTTCGCCACCTATTTCTCTATGAGGTCACCGCAAACCCTGGCAACTAATTGTCACGAGTATGGAGCAGGTCAATTTCAGAACCACATCGTTCCACGGAAATTGATGCATCCTCCTCAAAAGCCTAGCTAGTAGCTACTCTTTCGGGCCGTTCCGCTGGGGACTCACAACTCAAAAACACGTGTTGGACTTGAGTTTCAGGCTATCCTCGTCCTACTTTGAATTCTACCGTGCAATTACTGCTCTCCACAATCCTTTCTATCGGCCATTCCCTTGTATCACAACCAGATATGAACTTGTCCTGTGAAGCAGACATATTTCCAAGGTACTAAAAAGCCCCCCACTATTCCAAGCAGCTGATCCATAAACAGCCGCTCAACGCTCTATCTGGTAATATTCTTTTACGAGCAACTGGCCTAGCTCGCTGATCACAAGTTACACCCAAGCACATACAATAACACACAACAAGCTTTACGGCTCCACCGCATTTTCAAATCAAGAAGTAAATGCATATACACATATATCACCATCAGCACAAACCCCAAAGTCGATCACCTCATCTATAACAGAGTAATATAAGTAATATAAAACAAAGTGCAAACCCCAGTGAATACGAAATCTATTCCACATCATTTCACAATCTCCTACCGAATGAGGTAAGCAAGCAGAAAGGCGTTAAAAAGGCGCACAGGATCGGAGTTGGCGATGTATGTCAGATTGTACCTATTGTGTCCTCCCTGCTAAATTTGGGGGCCGTAATATGGAGACCCCTGTGTGCGGTACAGTCAGCTGAAATACGGATTCAGGGGTGGAGTCTGTGATGTTACGAGGGAGGATGGGCGCTTATTTTGAGTTTGTCTCTGGATTTGAATTTGGATCTGGATTTGGAATTTATTTATATTATCATATCTGTGGTTAGTGGTATGAAAATCTAATTGAGATGAAAAGATGTAATCGTGATATGAAAGTCAAATAATTAGAATGACACGTGATTTAGTAATTGATTAATGAGATTTTGGATAATAAGGTTATGGTAGTATTGAATCAAGTGTATTTGAAAAACTTCCAAAAAGGATAGGAAACAGTGGTGATTTCCAGGTCATTGGTGCCAGTCTATAACTCCATCGTGGTCAGACATCTAGGTAAACACTGCTACATAATAGAAGAAGGGGAACGGAGGAAGAAAATTCATCAAAGTGTCATAACCCCAAATCCCGCTGTAAACACAGTTAATCCCTAACCCTATATCCTCAAAATACCCTATGGAGAATAAGTGAAATAAAAGGAACAGAAGTAGAAGAAGAAAAGAACAGAAACAAATCCATGAAATCCAAAAATTCCTACCAAAAAGTCCCAAACCATTCCTAACACAAAAATCCCGTGCGAACCAAAGCCTGCAAGCTCCATTTTGCATGCGCATGTTGATCACCAAAAAGTTTTACCTGTCCCTCATAAGCCTGTGTATGCCAACTTGCCGCTTCGGCCATTTCTCCTCTGGCCTCGAAACATAATGCTAGCGAATTCATCGCCCACAATGTATCTGCGTGCGTTCTTCCCTGAACTTGTATTCTCTGTTCTAGAACCCTTTGACGAGTCTCAAATGCTTCGTCCATTCTCCCCAGCTGTGCGAGACAGCGCGCGGTGTCTGATAGTGTCCAGATAGCGTGCGGGTGGAGCGGACCAAGGGTGCTAACCATAGAGTTGTAGGCGAGAGTGTGGAGAGCGAGCGCTTCGTTGGGAAGACAGGGGGTGCGGTGGGGAGAACGGTAACAGCGGGCGAGTGCGTTTTGAGTCCAGATTATATGGTGGTCTGTTGGTGGGAAGAGCGGTTCAAGAGTACGGAGAGCTCGAAGATGGAGAGATTCTGCTTCGCAATGCTTTTGGAGGTGCCGACAGACGCGACCGAGTTCGTTGATGGTTATTATTATGTCGAGGTGATCATGGGGAAGGAAGCTAGGCGATGGGGTTAACTTCTTGGACGTTTGGGAAGAGAAGTAGATATCTACCGGAGCTGAACAGCTAGAGCTTGACGCTGGATAGCTTCCGCAAGACTGAAGCGTCCTTGCTGATCGTAGAGAATTCCAAGACTATTCAATAACCATGTCTTCGACGCTTTTCCTGAATTGGTACCTCCAGTTTTCGTGATCTCCTCTTCAAAAACACGAACTCCCATATCTATTTGCCCACTCATTGTGTACAGTCTCGCTAAATCTCGGGTGATCATCGATCTTTCGAAATTGGAGATGGTATTGATATTACCCGGTCCTCCCCGACGCTGTGATTGTATGAAATCGTCCAATCTAAACAAAGCTTTTTGAATGTCCATCAAATCCTCCGCAGTTTGTTTTCCAGGGGTACGAGCTTGGTTTGTCCAAGACTGGACTAATCTTTGGAGTTTCGCGATTCGATGCATGGGAAAGGGTAAATCTTCTGATAGTAATGATCTGGTGATCCAAGCCGATCGTCTGGTTTCTGATGCAACAAACTTTTCATATTGTCGATGCAGCTTAGAGTCGTATATAGATAGTGACAAATGGTAGCACCAGTTCTCAGTTGCATATTTTGCTAAGGGGTATTGCTGTGAATTGAGGTTGATCGATTCGGCAATCCCCGATTTGCTTAGGTACGTCAATGTTGTTTGTGCTAGTCCAAAGTGCGAGTATTTCTCTTCGAGAAGAAAACAAGTTGCTTGAGTTGATAAGAGGATAAAGTTCGACCGGTCATGAAGATATTCGTAGACCGATAAATGGCCAAGGTGAAATGTATCGGATTCAGGTCGGTACTCAACCAAAGGACAACAAACTTCTAATACCGAGTCCTTAGAGGGCGCAATATTCCCATCAAAAAT
The DNA here is from genome assembly GCA_038090695.1 of Sclerotinia spermophila. Taxonomy (NCBI): domain Eukaryota; kingdom Fungi; phylum Ascomycota; class Leotiomycetes; order Helotiales; family Sclerotiniaceae; genus Sclerotinia; species Sclerotinia spermophila. Next base: position 16,876 of record JBBMOJ010000224.1, on the reverse strand, counting down.
CATTCTTTCCTCGTCCCAGGATAATGCACACTGCAATTCAAGCCAATTGAGAGGTCTTGAAGTTCTACATACCCAGTGAAAAATTCGACGTGCTAAGGATTGGTGTGCAATTGGTTTTGATGCTAAACGTTCCAGAATTTGTCCGTATACATTGTAGAGTCCTGTTGGGAGCCTATCCAAAGAAGCTAGCATATCCTGGGTACTAAATGTTGCTTGCAGTGTTTCCATTCCCAGTCGTGCGAACAAAAACATGCCTGCTGCTTTCTGGGATAGCACATTATAGACATACTGTTTTAAGTGAGATTCCGTACAAGGAAGGGTCTCGATGGCTTCTCTCAAATACTTGTCGATGTCTGACTGTATAGCATTTGTATTAATATGTATAGAAGGCACAAAGCCCAATTCTTTTCGCAATGGTAAGATATCCCGTGAAAAGAATAACAGACGAATAGAATTGCGATCTTTGGAAATGCCATTCAGTAAGCGCAACATACCCAACATGCCCTCATGCTCACATTCGTCAATTCCATCTATGATAATGTTCAGTGCTGGTAATATATGAAGCACTTCTGTAAGTAATTCTGGGATCCTGTCGGCAACGGAGATGCGGCATCGTCCATATCTTTCGGCGAAGAGATATGCAGATATCAATGCTTGTGGAATATTGTTCGCCTGTGCTGTAATTTGACCTAGAAGACTAATATATATGGATTCCTGAGATTGTTTTAACCTGTCTGTTGAACTGCAGTGAAAGTATACTGTGGGACTGGACCCATAATAATCTTGTAAATACTGAATAACAGTAGCACTGAGAATCGTTTTCCCGCACCCTGGAGAACCATAGCACCATAGTACCGGGTCTGACAGTCCGCTTTGCCAATTTTGAAAGCTTGTATCAGTAAGTAGCCATTGACCCGTATTTGCCGATCTTTTAGCGCAAGCTTGATGTAAACTCTCATAGTATTCGCCCGGATATAACCAAGTCATGATTTGTGCTCTAATATCTGCATCTAGATTATTCACCACAGTTAACCTCGGTAGTTGTCATGAATCATCAAGTGGACTTGACTGACCCTGGCTCTCTAGAGGAATGGTGATTTCCACGACGCCGTTTTGGCTCGTCTGGGGTTGCTTCACGGCATAAAATTCCGTATACTGTTGATATGCAAGCGTGGCTTCCTGGGATAATATTCTGGTGGCTTTGGAAAGCCGTTGAACGTGGTTAGTGAACTCCGTATCGAGAGATTTTAGAACTGCGCGTTCAAGCTTAAATGCTTAAACTCGTCAGTCGATATCTTTGCGGGTTATAGATGTGAGGAAAACCTACTCTCTCTGGATAAAGCCGAGCGAACAGTTCCCAAGAAAACAAGGATCTCGAAATACACATCTGCGAGAGCGTTAGACACTCGTGGCTCGCCCCCGAAAATGACTTCATAATGAACAGAGATGTCCACGATATTGGCAATTTTCAATATGATCCTCGAAACTAATTGATAGTAACGAATCGAGGTGCGTCCAATCTAATCGACACTTAGCACTGGCTTTCAGTAAGGCAGGATACATATTTGTTTACCTCTAATAAGGCTTTTGTTGCATTCCACACTAAAGCAGATGGAGCAGGATAGCATTGAATCATCATATCCACAGCCGGTCCGCAAATGGTAAGGAAGTCTATCAAGGGAGAGATTTTGCGATTGAAGGATTGTGAGTTATTATTCGATGGATAATAGTTTCCGAGCCATTCGATTTCTTTCATGAGATCTTCGACATTCGCACCCAGGGAACAACTGCCTGATGATTGTAACTTATCAACATAATTTTGCAGTAGTGTGCCGACTGGCATAAATTTTGGTTCATTCTCAAGATACATTTCCACCATCTCTTCTTGCATTGTCGAGTAAAATGCAAATTTCCAAAACAAGAAAAACGGATGTAGATTATAATATAATATATTGTACAAGGTTATGTATCACACCTTCCAAGACCAAGATGCAATGTGCAATGTGCAATGTGCAATGTGCAAGTAACGCGTTCAAACTATATGCGTACTCCACCAAGTTTTACAGGTGAGTGCGTTCAAGCCTGTACTCGTGATTGTTGGAGGCCAAAAATGTCGATCAGATTTTCTCTTGTTTCTGTCACTGCTGAGTAAAGTAAGATCAATCAACGAGGAGCAGATAATTAGAAAGGGTTGGTAAATTGATAAGCACGTCGCTATATTCTGACGGTGAAGGTACAAATTAGTTTAAAGGGCAAATAATTTCTTGTCGAAACGCTTTCTTGATATTGCCTTTGGGCAAATTACAAAATCAAAAAGATAATTTCCGCTGGATAATAGATCCTCGAATCGGTAGGATTAATAAAGATTGCGAAGGGATTCTTAAAGTCCACTTCCGGAGTTGGGGTCTGAGCTACCCTCCCATTTTCTCCCGTAAGCTTAAACACGAGCAAAAATCTAAACAGGCATTTTGATCCTCCTTGGACTTCAGCTAGAAAAACAATTTCCCGATGACAGCTTTGAAAATCATTAGACTTAATTGACCGCTATATCTCAATTTCAAATTGGTATGGTGTGTTAAAGGGCAACCTACAATCTATGCGAGACGTTGGTCTGGACTTTTGAGATCATTTTAACATACTTGAGTACACTTGTATAACAAACCGGAATCATATTGTGACAGGCCTTATTTTGGTCCAGTTTGCTAAAAGCAAAAAAAAAACATGTACTGAAATCTGATTTAAATTTTATGCGCCGGATTATCGTATCTAGTGACGCCCATCCGCATACCTACTAACCATATATGCTCCTCCGCAGAAACAAGCTCGCCCTAGCACATGATACATTCTTCAACCCAATAGATCATCCAATCCACCTCCCAGCTTCTGTTGTGAAGTTTGTGAAGGGGCTGATCCTGTTGATGAAGCACCCCAAATACCAGCACTTGCTTTCTCCTTGGCCAGTTGTCCTAAAGCTGGACCTGAAGTTGTAGGAGTGCTAGTCTTCTTGATACCAGCACTGGCAGTAGACCATAAGGATCCAAAAGCATCTCCTCCAGACGACTTGGCAGCTGCAGGTGATTTGGCGGAGGACGTCGCCGATATAGGGTTTGATTGTGTGTTGGGTGCTTGAACTGATGTAAAGTAATTTGGTTGTGTACTTTGATAACTTGTCTGAACTGGGCGTGGCGGTTGAGCCATTGCAGGCGGAGAAAATGCAGAATAATTGGCTGGGGTGTTGTTGGTGCTTGTTGCTGGTGAAATGGATGAGAAACCAACCAGATCGTTCAAATTTGCAGCTTTTGGTGCCGAAACTGGTTGAGGTGCAGCATATTGTGTATGAACAGTCGTGGTAGCGGAAGGCTGTGAAATTGCGGAGAAAGCTGCGGGCGCGGCTGGTTGTGCGGGTGTTGCAGACTGGAAATCATCAAAATCATCATCATCGGCCAGAGCATTCAATCCTGCGGGGGCAACTGCCGGTGTAGATACCGGTATTGGGTCATCAAAAGAGAATAAGTCGACCTCCGGCTCCTTCTTTGGAGGCTCAGCTTTTTTCGTCGATCGCTCGGTTCCAGCTCTTTTGCGATTGGATGATGCTGAGGAGCTTTCGGCCTGTCTTCGTGACGATGAAGGAGCTGCACCCTCGTCGTATTCATCATATTCCTCAAACTTGTCTCTGCGGCTACTACTGCCACCAAAATGCCCTTGATTACCGGAATCTTGGAAGTCACTAGCCTGGCCCCCAAATCCACCACCATCTCCATATACACCTCCACTATATCCACCATAACCACCTTGTTCCTCACTCCCAAATCCTCCATATCTACTGGAACTGGACATTCCACCACCTAATCCTGCTCCACCTTCAACTCCAGTATACTTATTTCGAGTAGCTCGTGCTTTCTTTCGTTCCGCCCGAATCCGATCGACATCACTAAGCAGTTCAGCTAATTCCTTAGCTCTGTTTCTAACATTGACACCTTGATCTTTGCCATTCTGATCAATGAAATGAAATTGGCGCAACATCTTGAGGAGTGTCAAATGCGATCGCGCATCATCAATGACACGCTCCGAGCCATTCTTGATTAAAAATTCGAGTAATTGTAATCCTTTGTATATTTGTCTCCATTCCTCGGCAGCTTTCTCTGTAAATCTCTTGTAAATCATAGGCATAATCTCATTGAGCAATTGGCTGGAGCTGCATTAGTGTGCGAAGTTGCATTTTATCGGGTTAACTTACTAGTTATATGTGCCATTGGCAATCTCCTGCATCACTGTAATACAGTATTAGGATTGACAGTTTCAGCATTCGAAATGAACAGATCTTGAGACTAACATGAAGAACTAGCACCCCATGGCTCATTATTTGTAGCCTCTCTTACTTTAGCCTCCATCTCTGTATAATTCATCACAGCTACATGACTGTTAGTAAGTGGTCAACTCGGCCAGCTGTCTACACTGAGCCCTTACCATTTTGTACTTTTCGCACACCCGCCTTCAAATCGTACAGCGTCAAATTGGACGCAGCCTCCTTCAAACTGGCAAGATCCATGGCGAGAGTTGTTCGTAAAATAAATTGATAATATTGAGTTATAGCCGCGGGGGGGGGGGGATATCTGGATACTGTATGGAGATGCAGAAGTCCCATGTGTTCCAAGAACGGCGGGCCGATCGCAAGCTAACTTAAAGTTGACACTAACCTTGGAAAGGATGTATGATCACGTGATTTGTGCCTCAAGTTGATTGTAAGATCTTGTCAGAAAAATCTAATAATTTATCTTTAGCTGTGTAACGAGTAGTCTAGATAACATCTACCCGTTTCTCTCTAGATACTTTCGGCATTTCCATTTCAATGTCGAGACCTGAATGCCTAGTGTCTTTACACTGGATGGCCGGTTGTATTGGTGGTGATGCATCATGGCAGAAATAATGAAGCGGTGAAGAAACCTGTTCTTGCTTCATCAGCACATCAGTTGTATCGTAGCAAGCCGGGGGGGAAAGAATAACTGTAAAGTATATTCGGAAGTTACTCTACAGTGCACTCTTGAGAAATCGTTCACAGACTACAACGTTGTACAACCAGTGTAGTAATCGCCAATCTTCTCCTCTCTCTCCCCGATCAATTGCAACTTACCGTGTTTCCTTTGGTAAAAATAAAGCATCCTTCACCAAACCAAATTAAGGTACGTCGTTGAGCAAACCCGAGTGAACTTGCAGGAGCGAGACCTGCAGGTTAAGCACATCTTTCGTATTCCATTGCGAGCTTTTGAATGATTGGGGCACTGGATTATTGAGTTTTCAAAGTACATACAGTATGTAGCCCGCTTTCCACCCACGTGCCACCTCTTCCTCCTGTGTGCTGCCGTTTTTGGCCTCCCCTCCAGCCGAGAAAAGAATTCATGAAGGCGTCATGTCATCCTCAACCAAATGCGCGGCATCTCCTGCTTGGATTTCCGATATTGGTACATTCCAAAATTGACCCAATTACTAGACTGAGCAAGTTCAGATCATCTACATCCAGCAGCTGCAAAATGCCGATGAATGTGGATTTGATGATGATATAGTGCATCTGAGAAGGTGATGGTACGTCCAGGGACATTTAATATGTACCTGGCGATACTTTAAAGGGGACTAAAATTAACCCCAATGATTACCCTTTGGAATAGTACTATGTACATAGTTATAAGTTAGATAGGTATATAAAATGAAAAAGTAGAGATCTAGAAGGAAACCCGAAAGAAAGATATTCCTCTTTTGAAGAACATCTACTCGACCAGTCAGTCTCACTATTTAATAGTCTTTGTTTATAATATATACGAGTATTTCTCTATTTAATACCGTACGTATAACTTACATGGAATCTATCAGAATAATTATCTAGCTAGCCATCCATCAACCTTACTCAGGAATCATCCATCTATTGTACTCCTCCTATCCCTACCCTTTTCTGAGCTTCCCTTACCTTACCCCACCTGCATTACTTGTTTTTCCTTTCCCCCTCCTTCCGATCGATTCCTTCTCTTTCCCTTCCATTCAATCTAACCAATCCTTTTCTTGTATCGTACAAGTCAAAGAGTAACCCTGAACAGTTCACCTTATTTTTTTGGATTTGTTTTAGTATTTTAGTACGTTCCGTTCACCCTCACTTGCTCAAATTACTATCATTCGTGCTACGGCCACTGCTACTATCTTACTTTGCCTTGCCTCACTTCACACACACACATTCCCACGCACGCCTCATATTCACCCCTTTTTTACACCGCCCCACCAGAAAACTAATTCAACCAATTAGGAAGCTTTCGACAACTTCGCTAAAAATGCTATTCGTGCCCCGCACTGCTTCTGCGTTGAAAAGCACTTCGCTGCCCCTCCTTCGCAACACCTTCATCAACAACTCTTTCAAACCTATCTCTTCAAGACAATTTCACGCATCTAAATCAAAAATGACTATTGCAACGTACGTTATTATATCAAAACTCTATCAATACAACTTCATTGGGGCTCACATATCAATAGTTTCTTCGATGTTACCTGGGAGGGCCCAGTCCTTGATGCCTCCGGAAAGGCTACCTCTACCATTCAAGGTAAGTGATACAATCACCATCTCATTGACCATTCTCTATCAGCTATATTATAACCTCGATCACTTTCCATCATGATATGATTCCGCGCATCTGTTGTTGCGCCAATTGAGCTTTTGTTGAGCTTCAAAAATGCATTCTGTTTATTTTGATTGTCGTCATCTTTGCCCCACCCTCATTTTCCCCTCTTGGTTTCTGGAGCTGACATACTTTTTCTTTATCGCAGAGCAATCTGGAAGAATCAAGTTCAACCTTTACGATGATGTAGTCCCAAAGACCGCCGAGAACTTCCGTGCTCTTTGCACTGGTGAGAAGGGTTTCGGATATGAGGGTTCTTCCTTCCACAGAATCATTCCTCAATTCATGCTCCAAGGAGGTGACTTCACCCGTGGCAACGTACGTTACAATACTCGACAAAAATTATCTAATTCAACGCGAAGCTAAGAACAATACAGGGTACCGGTGGAAAGTCAATCTACAGTGAGAAATTCGCCGATGAGAACTTCGACCGAAAGCACACTCGTCCAGGTCTCCTCTCCATGGCCAACGCTGGACCAAACACGTAAGTTTACATTCTTTCTCCAAGCCCCTTTATAGTAATAGTTCAATCGACTCATAACTATATAGCAACGGCTCCCAATTCTTTATTACCACCGTTGTTACCAGCTGGTTGGACGGTAAGCACGTCGTCTTCGGTGAAGTCGCCGATGCTGAGTCCATGAACATTGTCAAGGCTCTCGAGGCCACCGGATCCGGCAGTGGAAAGGTTCAATACAACAAGAAGCCAACCATTGTCAAGTCTGGCCAGCTATAAATGCATTTATAAGCGAGAGTGTCGGTGGCAGGTGGTTTTTGAGCACAACATCGTCGGGCAATCTTCATTATGGATAGCTATCTGGCGGAATGAGTGACGAAAAGTAATGCAACGGATTTTACTAAATTATTATGTTTTTTGAATGTGATATCTGCCTATGTGACAAGAGGCTTAAATCTTCGATATTCCCCATCTGTGGTATCTTTCCTGAACTCCAAGGCCGGCCGTCGCTATGCTATGTAATGAATCTTATCCCAAATAACCATTTTCGGCCTAAATATTCAACCATGTCTGGAAATATTCACAGGTACTTGGTCCTACAGGTCCACCCTCTTCACACAGATCAGCAACGGGACAGTGTCCGCATGGAACATCCGTTAAGGCACTAAATGGACCACCTTCCTGCTCCTCCCTAAATCCTTTCCTTACAGCTCTATAGCAAACACCTTCTGGACCCGCAAGGACCCTCTCGATCTTATTATCGAAAATCAATATGTCCAGTAATTGCTGAATATCTTGAGCAGTCAAAGTCATAGCCGTAGCTCCTGAATTCTCAATAAATGATGTGAGCTCATTGAGTGTCGGGTATCCTTGGTAGCCCGGCGGCATAGGTAATAGGGCATCGTAATGTCTCCTAGCACCATCTATAGCATCATGCTCGGTAATATCTTCAATTTTGACTCGGGATCCCAAAGTTTTGTCTCTCAGTGCTTTTGCTTCATCCGTAGACATTTTCCTTCCCACAACCTTCTTAGGTCTCCTCAAACTCGCCGAACTAGATTTATAAAAGGATTTCCTGTGGATGTGATCAAATAAAATATGCGAAATCTGTGTAATAAACTCCTCGTCTAGCTCATTGTCTGTATACCATGCTCCACCAGTGGCTCGATCGGAAGGTTGCAGACTGGATTTGATATACATTTTCCTGTTACGTGCCTCTACAGATTTCATTTCTGAGATCAAGTGTTTGGTTTCGAGGTGCTTGAGCGCAATGCGAAAAACTGCATCGTGAAGATTGGACCGAGCCTTGATGGTTTTGGTCCATATTCCTTCTTGGCCGGCTTCGTCAATGAGAGCGTAGACAATTTCTTGTTCAGAAGAAAGACTGCGATAACTATGGTTCAAGGATCTAGTTAGCATTGTACATATATCATGAGTTGGCGATTCTGATTTGAATTGATCGCATGATCAAGCGCAAAGGGAAACAAATTCCTACTTCTTAGCTTCCTCTTGAGTACGCAATTTCCATCCAATTCCTCTTTGCGAATCCTGAACCACCTTGAACAATTTATCGTTTGTGAGGCCCTGTGTGACGGCCAACAGCAAAGCCACATCATCAGTAGGTAGAACTTTGAGCTCGAACAAATCTTCTTGGAAAAAAGTAGGATTATCTTCGATAGATTCAAAACACTCGTCATAAAGAACTTTTTTCAAGGCTGCGATTTTATCGTCCGGCGCCGCCACGGCGGTGGCTGCTCGTGAAGACATGCTGGGTTGTATTTTTTGCGAAATAGAAGCTGGAAATAATGCTACCGATGTTGACGTGACATTGAGAAATTATGTAGGAAATCAATGTTGCAGTTTGGGTGATGGAAATGTAGAAAGGTTGTTCTCAATGGAAATAAATTATTTTAGGCGGGGGACGATAGACGAGGCTATGACAAAGTCCAAAATCGCGCCTTGCCATGCAGCCAATAGTTTGGTTAGATTACTAAGCGGGTCTGGAGTCGTTCGTCAACTCCAATATCAAAAATGTTGGATATTTATTCTCTAGTTCTTATTAATGACTTTTCCTCTTGTTTCTCCTTTCTCCTTTCTCTTTTTGCTGTCCCTGGTCTTGATTAGATTGAACTGAATCTGGCTTTAGTGGCTCTGATATATTCTTGGGATCACCAATGGATGTATTACTTACAGAGGGGTAGATATCGAATCGAAGTACATTATCCATATTTCAACATCCAGCTATCTTTATTAGTTCATTGAATAAAATGTTGCTATAGTTGAACCTCATAATATAACGGACGATAGACAAGGAAGATGTAAGATAAGGATTCATTGTTCAAGTTCGGGTTGAACAATAGATTTTGAATTTTCGGTACTGGATTTATCTGAGATTGAGTTGAACAATGAAGCATCAATGTTCGAGATATTAAAGTGGTAAATTTGTTTTGTAGAAAAAATCTCAATTCTTGGTCATGAATTAGGCCTCCGGGTTGGTATGAATTGACATCATGCCTTACAATTACATTGAATAACTGCAATGAGCAGGTGCAGTGGATTCAAGGCCAATGAATTAATTTCACTGCACACCCGCTGATGGCACCTTGTCTAAACATCAACTCACATCTAACAACCTTGGAACACAAAATCTTCCTCGCCGGCTGAGTTATGGCGACTCCTGTGGCTCATCTCCGTCTGGTAAACGGCAGCACCTTGCCAGTGATTGTCCTGGTAACCTTCCAAGGCAATGATGTAATTGAGGAAGTAAATAGCATCGTGAAGGGGGATATCCAGGCTGGATATCGTCAAATTGATGGCACAACAGCGTGTAGCGATGAGAAGGCTGTTGAGGTGCTATTAAAGAGAGTGATATCTCGAGAGAAGAGCTATTCGTTGCCAAGAAACCGTAGGGGCACAAGAATCGAAGCAAAAATATTACCTAGTTGATTTGTATAGCCCTCAATCATGGCATGAGCCTAAAGACGTTGAGCTTGCGTTATATTTGAGTTCGAAAGCTTTGGGCTTGGAATATGGCAATGATTCTTATCTAACGTGTGCCTGATCTAGCTGCTGATATCAAAACAGTTGATCTGTGTCTTATGCATCGTCGGTGATTACCAGATCCCAAGACTAGACACCATCGACTGAGGGTCAATACCAAGTTCCCCATGTTTACCTTCCGGGTCCAGATAGTAGTACGATTCGATATTCCAGCGGTAAAGGGAAGGTAAAATGTATCATATTTCCATGCATACAGGTGACCGCTAAGCAAGGTCAAGCCGGTAATCGATTGTGAAGGGTCTTGAAAGTACACAGAGACTTGGCAAGCAATGGAAAAGTGGGTGGATAGTGGTAAAGCTAAAGCTATTGGTGAAATTCAAATCTTTTTAGAGATCAGAACGAAATTTGGCAGCTTTAGGCTTGTCCAATTTCAATATCCTCAAGAATAAACAGATCTTGAAGGTTGCAAGAATTCGTTCTGCGATTGACCAAGTCGAGGCGCATCCATCAGTATTGAAGCTTTTTTTCAACAACGGTCCAGCATGCGTAGTTGCTTTCCCCAACATGAGCTGCTTGCATTTTGCAAGAAAGGGCACATCCATCACATGGCCCACCAGCCACTAGGAGGAAAGCCTGTTGGGGTAGCCGCTCCTCATGCCGATATTCCTGGGCCTCTTCTTGATACGAAGGTAAATATAGAACTCAGTTTTACTTACGTGGCATGAAGCTAACGATAATATATTGCTCAGATTGCCGCTCAGACTAATATAATTCCGACACAGGTCATCCTATCCTGGGCGGTCCAGCGTTGCACTTCAGCATTTCCAAAGGATTCCGATGAGAGCCGGCTCTCCGATAATCTCTGCGTTGCGCCATTGAGTGAGGAGCAATATGTGATCACTGATGGTTTGGCGACACCCATGAGCAGACCTGTGAGGCTTTTAGAACCAAGAAAGCATCTGGGTGCTGATATTTTTGACGAGGAACTTGATCAGCCCGTGTACAATTAAGCTCCTTGGGATCAATGGAGAAATTATAACCGGAAAAGTAGATATACTACTCTGCTGTCGGTGGAATGTTTGATGAGCCCCTTTCAAAAACATTTCTAACACAAAGTCGAACAGGGGTGACTAATAACAATTCTGATATCAGATTTTGAAGGTTGATCAACTCTACGTTTGTATACAATTCTCTAAAAAATTTGATTGGAAAGACTAGTAGATGATTTGATATAGAATTTTAAAAAGGGAGTAGGATCTTGGTGTTCCCGCATTTCCAGCCCAGTGGATCTCAGTACTGGCATAGTATTTGGGCAAAACTCAAAATAGTCGAAATCAATTGGAGATACTAAGAGGCATAGGAGGCCGATAATCGTTGGCACCCTCATGACTGGGATGAAATTAGAAATTGTATAACATTCATATTCGAAGCGGTCTCATTGTTCAAGTGCATGTGGGATAACAAGGCATGCCCTATAATAGCAAAGTTAATATTCTGGACAAAAAGAAATTCAATATAAATTCCTATACAAATTTCTATTTCATATATTACAATATTAAAGTTTCTTTCGTTACTAACGAAATGCCTATTTTGTCAATAACAAATAAAATCAGCACTTTTTACAACCCATTTATTATTGAATTTTAATAGAAAAAAAGAAAATATTGATCCAAAAGATCTTAGAATCTTTTAATATTAGAATTCAAAGAGAAATGAACAGAAAGGTATATATATAGAAACTAAAAGAAAAGAATCAAAAAGTTAAGAGAGTAAGTGTAGGAATTAAAGAATAAACAGGAATATTAACCGAAAATCTAAAAGAGAATTGTAATAAACCCAATGCACTTCAGAGATCAACCTTAGAATTAAAAGCTACAGATCTAAAGAGAATGTATATATAGCTATATATACAATCGGCTTAGAGTTTAGTGCTATACTAACCCGATTGGATAACGATTGATATATATTGTGTAATATTACCCTCCCCTTTTGTAGAATTCGCTTCAAATTTGTTTTATAAAAAAAGATATAAGTTGAAAATGATTATTGTTTATTATTATGAATTCTTAAACTTTTGTTATTGCTTATACCTTTTCTAAATGATTTTTAAAGTATTAATTATTAATTATTTTATTTAAGTCTCTATTTTTATTTAGATTATAGATTTCTTCCGATTTGGAAGAAGTGGGGTTTTATTAATTTCGAACTTCTTGATGTAGGTTAAGATAGTAGGCATATATTTAATAAAAGGCATTTTCATATTATATATACTTATTTTCTTTTTAAAATGTGTTTTTTTGGTAAGAATGAATTCGGGTATATAAAAATGTAGATATATAAGAATAAAGCCTTCCTTGATAAGTGGATTATTAAAAGTATTAAAAGAGTTAATAATGTTTAGATTGCTAATATTTATTAGATTGGGGTTTCGAGAGTAAAATGGATTCTGTAATATTTGTAGAGTATTAGAGTAGAGTGGATTACTAAATCCATTTGCTATATATATAATTAGTTATTGTATTATTTAAATAAAGTTGGAATCCAAATGGGGAAGAATAAATTGTTGAATAAAACGATTTCTAAATGTAGTATTAAATCTATTACGGAAAATCGAGATCTTATTCAAATTGGGTTAATTCTATCTATACACTTTATAAAAAGTATATTCGAACTTTGTAATATAGATATATAGAAAATCGGTTTCTTACTTAAAGATATATAGTTTATCTTCAGCTTCCTGAACTTTATTTGGGTTATTGTAGATATATGTAAATTGATTCAAGATTGTAGTATAATCGAAAGGAATATTCTAATCAAAAGAAGAAAGCTAAAATAGAATTATAATTTATATATAAGATTCAAGATTCAGGTATATATAATAGAATTGAGTTATAGAATTGCTGATCGCTATACTATCTATTTATAATTTTGCTTGAATCGAAGGTAATTATATATTGAACTTTTGAAAACTATTATTAAACTTTTCGGGGTTAGAAAAAAAAGGTTTCGGTTATATAGGGATCGAAGCTGGAATACAATATTTGAGGATTAGAGAGTATAAGAAAACGATTTTATTTTATTGATGAGTTATTTCGTTATAAAGTTTTTCAATTATAAGGTTTATTAAATCTAAATCTATAGTTAAGATAATAAAGAATAAGAAATTAAATATAATATTAAAGAATATAATTAAAGGTCTATTTGTATATAAGAAAATAGATAATATACCGAGCTAGGAGTATACGGAATATATAATATATAAGAGTATATATATATATTAGTGTAGCAAAGGCGATGAGAATGGCTTTGCATATACGGTCGATAGCCCGCATTAAGCATAGCCCTATAGCCTCGTGCCTTCAGAAAGCAATAATTACTTGTGTATTTCCTGTAGCCCTATTTGAAATGGAAGTGTGGTATGGGGGAATACTAAATCCTGATTAGAATAAACCATCGACAAACACTGGGATTAAGGGCTACATTCAATAAATCGTTAGAGTGATTAATGTAGTAGTAAGGAAGGCTTTTCTAGTTTATTGAACTATTTCAATCGTAGTATTAATGGTTGAGACTGGCTTTCTATTAGGATTTGTTGCTCTAGAGTAGGCTAAATTATACTTTGCCTTCCAATTACAAATAATCGATTTATATTATTTCTTTATAAATTACTTAAAATCTTTGATTTGTATAAGGGTGTTAGGGTATGAGTAAAGACTTATATTGTACCATAAGAATAGAAGGCTATAGAAGAGAGAGGTTCTACTTATAAGAAGTAGGATATGCTAATAATCTATATCTGAAGTATAAAAGCAATTATAGAATATATAGTTGGCGTTGTAATAGTACCCCCTATTCAAAGCAATCGGTTTTACAATCACAATATATATAACTTTTTATGAAAATAAAAATAGTATTAAAATACCCTAATTTCTATTATTGGATTAAAATGAATCTTTTTTGGAATAGTGATTAATTAATAGAGCTTTTTAGATTTATTTCAATTTTGATTCAGGAGTATATTTGGTACAAATATTAATAGAGTATTAAGATCGATAGATCTTTTGAATTCTATTTAAGTAGATAGATCTGGTTTGTTTGGATTAACTAAATGAAAAGTAATGATTGTATTTTCTTAGTTATAAAGATTTTCGATAGATTACTAGGATGCTGAGTAGTATTTCCATTTAATTTAATAATGAAATCTATCCTTGTTATAATAATCAAGGAGTTTATTGAATTCTTATTATTTGGTTTCTTTATTTGTTTTATTATCCCTTTTGAGGATATAGCTTTGGTTTTGATAGGATTCAGTTTTGTTGATTGTATTCTAATTAGTTAATCTAAATAAACAATAGAGTTGTCGGAAATAGACAGCAAGTTGTATATAATATATGGTAATATTATATATATAGGAGTGTCTATAATACAACTTTACACTATAGTGTAAAATTGCTATTTATATAATAGTGAAGAGATTTATAAAGGGAAGCTAAGAGCATATACTACTAAGTAATATGTAATACATATGATTTCCAATATCCCCTCTATAATAGGAATATTATTATTTAAATATATAAACCTTAATTGATCTATATACAAATCATAAAAATTCTTATTAACTCCTATAATAATACTAATTTTCCAAACTATCTATAGTATTTATATCTTTTATAAAATTCAAATACCCTACAATCTTTTATCATATTGTAATACAAAAGTACTTTAGCTTTAAGCTTTATTCCCCTACCTATAATAGATGAAATAATGAATAATAATTATTGTAATATTTAACCTTTCAAATTCAACCCCAATCCTTTTTTATGTGTAATAAAACTAAAATAGATTAATTATTTTATAAGTATATCAACTGTTTACTTAATTCCTAATATCCATATAATATAAAGCCTTTTAATTTCTATTATATTCTTTCAAATATAATACCATCGGATATCAATATATTTGGTCTTACTATAAAACTTATTCTCTTATATCTAATCAACTTTACTTATATTATTGTAATATAGATTTAGAATAAATTATTTATTATCTAATTATTTATTAAAATCTTTAATTAGCTTTTTTATTTATATAATTTCTTTAGTTTTTTTATTAGTTATTGTAATCTCTATTTCTATTATATAAAAGGAAATCAATTTCTATTTTGTTAATAATTAAACTATAGTTCCTTTATATCTAATAAAAGCTATTTCTTATATTGACTTTCTATCTATTATAAATCCCCAAATGGAATCTATATATCCCTAATATTTGTATAAAAATATATTCAATTGATTTAAATAAATTATATTAATTAAATATATATTAATAAGATATTATAATAGATATTTTGCAAATATTAAATAACTTTCCTTTAGTATTTGTATAATTCGAGTTAGTTAGTTTATAGGATATATTATATTGGATTAAATATAATTGAAAAGATAAATAGTGTAGTTAATAATTTGAAAATATATTGTTTTATTGTTTTTGTATAGAAGTTTGTTTTTATATATATTTTATATAATAGTACTGGGTAATAAAGAAAGATTTTTTGTATTTATTGTATCAATATTAAATCTTTACAAAATCTTTTTTATATAATTGGATTAATATATTTTAAAGAATCGAATTCGTCGATTTCGTTTTATTTGGAATCCTTAAAACATTTTAGTTTCATTTAAATCCTTATATTTCTATTAACTTTTTATTGTCTTTTTTATAAAATTGATATTAATGTGGTTTCTTATTATTAGTAAATTATTTATATATAATAAAATATATATTCCTTTTTCTATATAAAGATTTAAATCTATTATTGATTCTTTAAATTTAATCTCTTTAAAAAATCTTTGTACAATTATCTACTAAATATATAAAGCTTATTTAAACCTATAAAAAGACTTTTTCAGTTTGAAATATAATTTATTTTTGAATTTGATTTTGGGGAAAATTATTCCGAAGAATTTTGGGATTTCTATAAGGATTTCTGTATTCGTTAGTTCTTTATTTAAAAATACAATATCAATATTTATATTATTAATCTCTAAATTTCTTATTGTAGTTTTTATTAATAAAATATATAATATTAAATATTTTATTATATCAATAAAGGTCTTTTGGAAGTTTATTCTATATTTCTATAGATATCCTTTAATAACTAATTGTGCTTTTCTTCTAGCTAATTTACTAAAGTAATTTAGTTTATTTTTAGAATATATTTATTATTTAATAGTTTTTTATTAGCAGGTATAGTTTTATTTATAATTTCAAAAATATTATTATTCTTGAGATTTTGTAATTTATATTTGATTATATTCAATTATATTTGAATATCCTCTTATATAATATCCTTAAGTTCTATTGCTTTTTTTAATATTGATTTAGAGTTGTTAGTTGAAGTTTTTTTAGGATATATAAAGTTAGTGAGCAATACTTTATATTATTGAATAATCTAATTATTGAAAGTATTCTTTAATTATTTTTTGTAATTCTGATTTTATTCAATTTAGATTAGAGTAGTTGTTGGAGTAAATCTAATTTTTGGAATCTTTATAATTATTTATATATTCTATAATCTAATTATAAATACTTACACTTTTTATACTAGTTATTCAATTATTTATAATTGTTATTACTAAAGCAATTACAATAATAATTCTTATATTATAGAATAGATTTAAACTTCTTTTTGTTTATTTATAATCTAAGCTTTTTATTTATTGATTTATATATTTTGTATATTATTCTATATTATTAATTGTAT
>JBBMOJ010000223.1:0-67387 GCA_038090695.1 Sclerotinia spermophila | reverse complement strand
CGAGAGATCTCTAGACACTTCCACGTGACCCTAGAGGCAGCTCCCGTAACATGATTTTTCTTTAGTATTATTTATTTCTTCACCAAAGCTTTCATATATCATTTTCCTTAATCTCTTTTTCTTTGAGTCTACTCTACTTTATACTCAACTCTGATATCTTTATCTCGTTTAATATATATACCGACATTTTGAACTCTGAGTACCTGTCTGAGGCTTGAATATATTTGATGAAAGCACTCTCACTAGCATTCTCTAAAAAAAAATTGATAGCTCATTTTCTACAGGATTATAGACGCATGTCCAAATAAATAATACTAATAAAATATAATTTTTTTTTCAAGTTCTTTATATACTTATATATCTAACACATCGATAAAAATATATATCCTATTTTTAGCTATTTCTATTGAAAAGTTATTATAGATTTTGAATTTTTTTAGTTTTCTACAGGATTTATATATAAATTCAAAAAGTGAACTTTGAATCTTTCATAACGCTTTATAAAAAATAGCTAAAAATCTAAAATCTTTAGAATCTAATTATATCCATATAATGAACATATAGTATAGATTTTAAAAATTTACAGTTGTTGATAAGAAAGTTATCAATAGGTCAAAATGGTTACTTTTGGCGTGAAAGGGTGGCCGGAAAGTAGGGTACCCGATATATTCTTATTTAGATTGATAGAGACTAGTCATTTGTATCTTCACTTTAATTAAATATCATTTCTCATACCCCTGTACAGAATTTCGTTGTAGATTGTTCTCAGAGTTGCTTCGCTTTGCGTGAAAAGCGACGATGTAATTCAGAATGAGATTTGAGTGCCTTTCTAGTGATTGAATACACATAATAAAAGTATCCTAGCTAACCTTCCTTTGATATTCTTTAGTCACCATCTCCTAAAACTTTGTTCATGTATATTTATATCATATTGACAAAAACAATCGAATATTACCAAATATCTGGGGAATTTATATCCTCTCAACATAATCGTCCATGACTAACATTATAATTACTCATTTAGTCTATTATAATGCATCCCAAAGAATTATCTCTCCCATCCATCAACACCAGATGAATGAACAGAAGCCCACTCCTTTATTCTGCGACTTTCATCAGACTCACTCCGCCACTCCCGCAATCCCAATTTCTCACGCAGCGAACACTGCAACCTCATCAATCTCTTAATCAGCACCACACGATCCATCTCCCTCACCGCCCACATCTGCTCCTCCGTCAAAAATCTCATATCCATCTCCCTAGACGGTTCCACATCCGGAACATTCAACCAAAAAGGTCGTGTCCTCCAATCCCCATATGTTTCAGGCGGCTACGCAATACCTTTTGATGTTTGTTCTGTTTTTGCCATGATGATTCGATCTTCTTCTCCTCGAATTTTGGCTTCTTGGATTTTTTTGCTTCTCGAGCCGTTCGTTGTGTCGGGCGAGACTAGCTGCACAACACTCGTCTAGGTAGAGCATGTATCTTTATGAGGCGTAGACAATGGTCACTATAAGTATTATAATTATCACGGCTATTAGATCGCCCCCGTCGAGAATAAAGGAGGTAATCATATTTATGTTTGAATTAATCGCGGTTGTATCAATTGTTTTCTAAATTGTTCTTTCAAAATGATAAAAATAGGTAAGTTTGGAAAGGAGATAGATGTACTTGTAACGAACAAAGATGGATATATGGATTGTAATTATTCTCAATTTATATTCTGTGTGGGATTTTAGCTTATGTGCTATTTCTTAGTTTGTAGTTAAACGATACAAAGTAGTACTAATCTTCTTGTGATGTTTGACGATCTGAACTGGAACTCCACACTTCCCAGTGTCCCCAAACCTAATGATGATGCAGACTTTTGATTGCATAGTAATCAATGTCGTAATTAAGACGCAGATAGTTTAATACAAGTCCAGAGTATTTCTATTTGTTAAGAGTCATTCAAGGCTTTGTGATCCAAAACATAATTTGTCCATCGCTTTAATTTCATTACCCAATTAAAGTTCGCGAAATATATCAAAAAATGTCGGATAAAGTTGACGAGAAAATTACTTCGCTTAGTACATGCTTAGTACATCAGTCAGTACCCCTTTAGCTCCAGGCTAAACACTTTAGTCACATCACCGCAAGCTTGGGAGAGGAACATTATAGATTTTTCATAAGTTGAGAATTCCTAGTACAATTACGCTGATGTGCCAAGAATATTGAGGCTATATCCCTCAATCTGATAAGGACATCCAACCCTCCATTACACCCATAACTCCAGTGATCCATGATTTCTCCCGCTTCATAAAAAAAAAAGACAAATATCCAAGTCCACCTCAAATATCTCCAAAAAAAATGACATCCCGTGATTTCAAGTCACAAGTCCACATATTCCCGAGTCAAAGTATGTTTAGCCTTCCAATATCTCGTCGGATTCATTGGAAACAGATGGCGAGAAATCTCGGTAGTTACACGAGTAGTCACGAAATCCCGCTTAATGACCATTCTTTTTCCTTTCGTAGGTGAAGTCTTCTCCGCCTCTTCCCACGATCGCGCAAGATCTTCTTGAGAATTCACCACCTTCTCCTGAAATCTCAAAACACGTCTCTCTGACGTACCCCAATTGTAACACAGATATTCGTGCACATGTTCGTTTTCGGAAACTTCGAGTTGGAGAGTTATGGGGCCGACGTCAATCTCAATTCTTTGTTGACAGAGTCGGGGATCCTCGCGAATGATGGAAGTGTAGTGATCTTCCACTATCTTTTGAAATTGTATCTTCTCCTTGGGACCCTTTTTGGATATTTTGGTGTTGAAAATTCCGGTCTTGCAGGCGCGGCAATGGGTGATGTTGTCGCAATGGTAACCGAATAGCCTGTTGAGAGTTGGTATGATTGAAGGCATATTGAATGTAGATGAGAAGGAGTTTGGATGGTGTGAATAGGAGGTAGATGATGTATGTATGAGATTCAGAATATGGCAGAAGATCTATGGGCGGAATATGCGGTGTTATAAGTTTATGTTCTGATCAATGTGTGTGATATAGCTAAACAATAATTTCAAGGGGGGTGAGCTCAATATATACTGTTCTGGGGGCTATACATATGTCATTTCTGTCACCTCACTAGTATTTTAGACTGGCTTGGTTGCAATTTAGTTCCTCGCTAACTAACTAAATTCATCCACGGTGTCGAAAACTTTTCCAAATCCCACAAACTATCGAGGGTCCCAAGATACCACACCCAACTATTGCATAGATTCGCAGCTTCTATTTCGCTCCGGCGTAATAATACCAGTCCATTTGATACGTGTTTCCTCTCCATCCATATCTATGGCCACCATTTCTAGACTTTCCTTCTTAATTACGTTCTTAGTGACCACGGTGTGATCATCGGCTACCATTTGTATCATTTCTTGAGATCCACTTTCATGCTCGTCTGTCGTCTTCGCAATCTCGATTGGGCTTGCAATCTCATTCGATGAAGCAGCGGAATTGAAATTGATCACTTCTTGAATATGCGTTATCCCATTGACGTCATTAACCGTAATGGTGATTGCCTCTCTTGGGAGCATTTGATGATTAATGACTCCTCTCTCAAATTCTTGCTCTGTGATCGCTCCGATTGTGGGTCTGGGCTCGACAAAAACTTCATTTTCGACATTCTTTCTGGTGTTGAGTTGAATATCTTCATCGGTTTTCCTTTGTGCATTTTTCTCGGCTCGTTTGCTGATCGATTTTTGTTTTCGTTTGTGTAATAACTTCTTGATGTCGATTTTAATACCAAAGCACCCCATCTTGATAATTTAGATGTGATATTGTGTGAAGAGAAATCGATGTACGTGGTATGATAATATTCTTGGGTAATTGAATGTAAATCTGTTTAGCTTGTAATCGTAACTCTTGAAAAAAAGTTTGACTGAGTTGTGGATGTTTTTATAAATCTATGGACGGCTGGATCATTGTGATGTAATCACTTGGTACTTATACAAATTGAGTGGATAAACTTTAACCGTACTAAGCAGAGCTTACTAACTATATATTCGCTCCTAACACTTCCACTCTAAATTTGGGGTTCCGTAGCCCTATAATCATGTGATCATACGTAACACCAATGTTTGTACGGGCTTGACACATTGTTTGGATCAGAGTCAATAGCAATTTTACGGTCATCTGTACATTCAAATTCTGGGTATTTAGTGAATAAACAGCATGATCTTATCATAATGTAGTTTTTGGGTATTCACTGGATCATTGTAGTGATTCTGACTTGTTTATAAAATTTACTTCGGTTAAATTTATCTAAATCGAAATATGATATAGCTTTCAAAGAAACTAACCGGTTTTTCCCCCCACCCAATGACATTATGAACATGAAATATAGCGATCCCTGATATCTGCAATCCAACATTGACTCTATGGATCCATCTCATAGAAATTTCCTAGTTTGTGAATTCATCACTTTGGGAGCTGTACATGAGCTCCATTGCAGTGATGTTATTCAATGAATTTCATTGCTTACGAAAGATAGTTCAATCTGTGGCATTAAAAAGTGAGCTAGGACCCATACATAGGTATGAAGAAATGAGTATAACAGACAAAGAATGACCCCAAAATACTTGATAATTTATTAAGAGGCAGCTTCATTCATCATGGAGAACAAACCTTTCTCCATGAATATAATTATTCTTTGCCTCATAGTGATGACTTAATAACGGCATGCGAGGACATTCTTGCTAGTGTATTCATTAATTTGATTCACCATCAATTCCATAGCATTTGGGCGTTAGGCTTAGAAGCAGTGAAAACCCCTAAAAGCTGTGAACAACTTTCGAGATACTTGGCGAGCTCATCATTGCAAGTGAGACAATTGCATTTTTTGTAATACAAGGAATGAGTTAAGCTTTAAGATGTTCAAGCTCGTAGTCTTTTTTTAGATGGTGAAAAGTGATGATATTGATTTTAAAAAGATAATAGAGATAATAAATTCGGATTCGTGATTTAGGTTAGAAGTGAAGAAAGAAGCGTATAGTTCATGTATTTGAATAATTTTAGGTTTTGATGAACTTTAGAGTTGTGAAGTGTTCATAGAATAGACATTCAGTGCCGGTGTATCATACGAGGATTTTGGGTCGGGTAGAAATAGGAGAACTCGGTTAAACTAGGCTAAACTATTTTAGGCAGATCATTTTTTGTAGCGTACCAGTAAATTATTTTAAGTCGTTTCTAATTATAATTTCAAACCGTGTTCCTTTTCTGTTTGTAGAATAAATTAGAACGGATAGCATCATTTGCATACAGCTTATCTGTCTTGCGAGGAAAAATTGTATCAATGCTGAATACACATATTTGATAGGCTGTAGATAGTCTTCGAATGTTCTAAGTCAGAATCGACAATCGTATATTAGAACGTATTTTTGAGCTGTTCTAAGGTCAAGGCATATGCAAGGCTTTCTATATTTACATATCTTGGGAATGAAATTGAAGATCTTTAGATATTCAAACCTGCAAAACAAATCTCCGGGGTGCCGAAAGCGACAGGGACTACTTTGTTTTGCTCCGTGGTAGCGGTGATTGAAACAAACTGTGAATTTCGCGTCACATGGCATTAGCATCAATGCCCACTCAAAATTATAGTTAATCGATCAGTTCTCCGGGTGATTTTATTTTTGAACTAGTATCCTTGCTCTGGGGAAGACTACCATCATTGCCTTGATCCCCGAAACACACATCAATTCTTAATTGTCTATCCCAGTCTTCATGATTGCTTCTCAAAGACGGAAAATGATATGCCCATTTGTAATAGTAAAGATGGCCACTGTAATTCGTGGAATCTTTGATTGCTAAATGGGAATTGAGATAATCATATAGAAAGGTGGTTTTAGTAGGTAGCTGACGAGGATGAGGATAATAATCGCTCCACGAAGGTTCTACCACTTCTATTAGTCACTAATGATGACGCAAAACAATCACTTGCAAATTCAAGCTGAGCTGGAAGATTAATAGCATCATGCTTTTGAGCTACTACAAAGGCGAAACTTACACCAATTGAATTAGATAGACCATTAAGACTTTGAAATCTTCTTGAATTTGTGATACAACTACCACTTTTTCGGTGCACCAACAACCGTCCTAGAAAATGTAGCACTGGCAATGGTAGGAGACACGGTCTTAGCCTTTTCTTTTGCTATTATACCTGTCCTATCGGTGACAGGGGTAGCGTCAATGATGTTGTCAAATTCGTCATCTTCTCCATTATCTGAATCCGGTTCGACTTCAGAATCTTCTTTTAATGGTACTGGCCTCGAAATCTTTTGTGGGGCAGCTTTTTGACTGGTATTTTGTGGGTTGGCAAAGGGTTTGGAGGCAAGGACTCGTCGACGGAGTTCGGCCATTTCCTCTTCATCATCCTCATCATCCGAGATGGCAAAAGGGTCCTTATCTTCCTCCTCCTCCTCCTCCTCGTCGTCAACTAATGATTTCTTCTTTGGTTGTTCTTTACCGAGATAGATTCCGTCGACTTCATCATCACTTTCTTTTCCTCCTTCATCATCTTCATCCTCATCCTCATCTTCATCTTCTGAACTCTCGGGTAATCTATGATTAGTATTGCCACTTTTCCAAATGTCATCTTCACCATCCGCGCCACCCTCCCTACTCTCTTTATATTCTCTCTCTAATTTCTCCATCCAAACTTCTTGAGCTTTCTTTATTTCTGCTTCGTCTTTGCATGCTGCATATCGCTTTAGCAAGCTTGAGTTGATATCCAGAAATGATCTGCCGTAGTTGAATGGCTCTAATATTTGCTCCGCCCAGTCCTCGAATCCACATATATAGAATGCAGCTCCCAAAGCCTCCACACAATTCAGCCTCCAAGGTTTGCCGTAATTGACCGAGTTCGCCGCAACGAGATATGGTAACAGTCTCTCACATTTTCCACCTATCTTAGCCCAAGGAACTTCTGCTGTGCGAGCCCATGAACATTCTACAACTGCCGCACCATATTGTTCCATGATTTCGCGATCTGCCGGGGATATTGTAGCTTTCGCATTTGGAGATATAATAACACCTTGATGTTTCTGACCAACGTGTAACTCTCGCATAAGATTGAGCTTCATGAGCTTCTTTCCAGAACATCTCTTTGGATCACAGTGGCCAAGATCCCAACATGCAGCTTTGAATGAGGGGCGAGAAGAGCGGGGTTGCGATTCATCGTCGGAGTTGTTTCGAGGGCCTCGAGTTCGTGGAGGATTACTATATTTCTTGCCTCGAGAAGAGAAGTTATCTTTCTTGTGTCGGACCATGTTGTAAATATGTAGATTTATCTTCAATCTGTAGCGATTTCTTTGCAAAGGACGAAGTAATTGTTGGAAGTGTCACTATATGACAATTCAGGTGGGGTGCCATGAAATGTTCCAGCCTTGCCAAAGTGATGACTAAGCACACCCTCATCATTCCAAAGTTCCAATCGTGTCCACCCCACGGAGCTCATCACAACTCTCTATATCGCGCCGTGTCAGCTCAACGACGAATTTCTTACAACCAACACTTTTTTGAATTCGAGACCATTTCGCTTGGTAATATAGAAGAATATACCTCCTAATGGAGGCAGCTTCCGCAAGAATGGCGGCACGAGACCGTTTCTCAATGATGGGAGATCCGGGACCCTCCCCTCTCCAACGATATATTCAGCAAGCTTGTTCTCCTGAGAACTACGAGCCGAATCTTGCTATGAACCTCGAAATTTCCGATCTTATTAATTCGAAAAAGGGAAACGCGCCGCGGGAAGCAGCTATTGCAATTGTCAATTATATTAATCATCGCAACCCAAATGTTGCGATTTTAGCGCTTGTCTTGTTGGACATTTGTGTGAAGAACTGCGGTTATCCATTTCACTTGCAGATTAGCACAAAAGAGTTTCTAAACGAATTAGTGAGAAGGTTTCCCGAACGACCGCCTATTAGACCGAGTAAAGTCCAAATGAAGATCTTGGAAGCTATCGAGGAATGGAGGGGAACAATCTGCCAGACTTCGAGGTACAAGGAAGATTTGGGGTTCATAAGAGATATGCATAGGTTATTAAGTTACAAGGGATATGTGTTCCCGGAGGTCAGAGTGGAGGATGCTGCGGTACTCAATCCGAGTGATGTAAGTTTAGTGGTGGATTGGATTCGGGGTCACTGTCATGGGACACTAACTATATCATAGAATTTAAAATCCGCCGAAGAGATGGAGGAAGAAGAAAAGGCGGCACAGTCTGCGAAATTGCAAGAACTAATTCGTCGTGGTGGTCCCGAGGATTTGCAAGAAGCCAACAGGTTAATGAAAATCATGGCTGGATATGATACAAGATCGAAAACAGATTACCGAGCCAAAGCAGCAGAAGAAGTTGGAAAAGTACAACAGAAAGCGAGATTACTAGAAGAACGCCTGGAAGAATTCAAGCCTGGAGATATTATGACGGAAGGCGATGTCTACGAAGAACTTGCCTCGGCTCTTCAAAGTGCTCATCCTAAAATACAGAAAATGTGCGAGGAGGAATCGGACGATCACGAAGCTGTCGCAAAGCTTCTAGAAATTAATGATAGTATTCATCGTACTGTGGAGCGGTATAAGTTGATGAAGAAGGGCGACGTGGATGCAGCTTCGAAGATTGCCAAGGGCACCCTGGGTACAAGTACAGGGGTCAGCAAGAATTCCGCAAATGAACTCTCATTAATCGATTTTGACGGCGAGCCGGAGACTAATGGAAGTTCTTCTGTCAATAATGCTTCGGCGAGCACATCTCAACCAGGTGGTTTAGAGGATGATTTACTGGGGTTGTCTATGGGAGATTCCTCGTATAGTCAAGAGGGTGGCATTTCTCTCGGGTTTGGAAACAATACTAGTAAGTTGCTCTAAGATCATTTGATTGCGTCATATTGACAAGTTCTAGATATTCCTGGCCCTGCATTAATGTCTTCAACGACTGAAAATAGTACTGCAAGGGGACCAACACCAACTATATATCCGGTCACTTCGAACTTACCCGTGAAACCCGATTATTCTGCTTTCTCTGCATTTGGATCACAATCACCTTCAAAACCCGTTACTCCACAACCATCCCTCTTCCAACAGCAACAGCAGCAGCAACAAGCTGCAGCCGCGAGACCTCCTCCCTCAAACAATGATCCATTCGCCGTTCTAACATCCCCATCAAGACAATCTACCCCTCAACAATCCGGCTCCATTTTCGATTTTGCGAATCCTAAACCCCCAGCATCGCATGCAGCAAATGCTTCAGCACCTGCAGCGGATGACGATGAATGGGCATTCTCGTCAGCCCTACCCGAGGGTCTTCCATCTACCAACGATTTAATCATTAGTAATACCAACGTCAAAATATCCTTAAATGCTACCCGCGAACCTTCCACCCCTGATGTCATCACTTTGTCCATTGCATTCTCAAATAATTCAAATGAACCAATATCCGATTTAACTTTTCAAGCCGCAGTCGCAAAGGTATGGTTTTTCTATCTATGTTCAGTACGATTAGAGATGCTAACGCCATGAAGGGCTATACACTCCGACTCCAACCACAAAGTGGGCGGAGGCTTAATCCCCGCCAAAACTCGGGCATCACTCAAAAGATCTACCTGCATGGTGTAGAACACGGAAAGGGTGATCAGGTGAAGATGAGGTGGAAGTGCTCGTACCAACTTGGTGCTCAAAACTCTAATGAGCAAGGTGAAATTGCAAGCTTAGGAATTTCTTGATGTTGACGTCAATGACAGTTGGAATGATAGCTGGATCCAAGGAGTTGAACTAGGACATGATGTTGGGAATTATAGGTTATGGGTGTTGAGACGTATGTCTAGGGTATGAAGGTTCAAGCGATTAGTTCAGATGAAGGAGCACACTACAATACATGAAGATTATGGGTATTTGGCTATGGCCAATATCAGCTAATTTCAATTTCAATTTCAAATTTAAACTTACTGAAATGCGATTCGGCTGCTCATTTACTGTCACAAAGTGGGTGATTCATATTGCCGAGGCATTTCTTTATAGAAAGCACAACTTCGAGCCACACAGAAAGCTCAGTGTTTGGGAGCCTGCGAGAAAATCATCGTGCCGAGGTTATTGGTAGGCATAGGGGGTACCGGTATATTTTTTTATATTAGAATTAATCATATAATAATATATTCGAGTATACGGTAATATGAATCACCCAATAAGAGTGATTGTATGATTCAAATTGGAACAATATTATGATTGTAGGTGTACTAGTCAACACATAGTTTTAAAGTCTCCTTTCAATGAAAAATGTTCCAGTTTGGATCATACAATCATCACTCTTATATATTCACATCACTATACTTCCCGGGCAAAGAGTTACGTCATGCTATCTACGTAACCATGATATTACATGATATAAATACGTGGGGAATATACACCGGGATGAATTCGATATATCCACGTAATTATCTGGGCGACGGTGATGCAATAAGGTTTGTTTATTATCCAAGTAGACGATAAGCATCCAGCACGAGAAGTAGTTGATACAAAGATTAGTAGTATATATATATATATTTATATGTATTTTTTAATTCTATAATTATATTACATCTTTCTCGAGACTCAAATGCAGTTATAATATACATTCCCACACAGTGCACACCATCCTTTCCATAACTATCCAGAACAGAATACATAATGCACGCGCTCGTAACCAGCAAGCGAGTTTTATACATCTCGCTCTTTCTTTCTCTCTCTATCATATGTATCTTGCTTCAATTCTGCAAGAAAAGGAATATTAAATGTTCCGGGGTATCATATACAAATTCTTTACACAGAGCCACACCATGCCATGCCATGCCAATCATCCGTACCAATTCCGCTTTCATTCCTTCCCTCTTTCCTCTTTAAACCCTTAATCTCCTTTCATGCCAAGCTATGCTATACAGAAGCAACCCAATCCTTCTTCTTCTATACCGTTATATCCATGCTCTCCGGTATCTTTATAAGTTTGTACATCTATCTGTACCTATACATGCAAGCCCGTGCATCCTGGTTCCGTGTTCCCAGTCCCCAAAATGCATTCCCTGCCGTGGTATATATGGCCTCCGGTGCCGTGCTATCCCTGGCCTGCAGAAAAACTCCATCTGATGAAATATGATCATGCCAATGTAATACAATACAATACAATGCCAGAACAAGAACAAAAACAAGAACAGGAATAGATAAACAACCACACCAACCATCTATTTACTCCCCCCCTTTCAAATCATTTCATCGCTCATCCACCAGTCTATCGGCTCCTACTCCTCCTCTCTCCATACCATCCCCTTCCATCTCCCCTCACCCCTCCCATTTCTCCCCCCGTACGGATTCCCAGCCCTGTCTCCCCAAATTCAATCAAATTACCTCTCTCACTAGTATAGTTCCCCTGTTGAAACCTCGACGCTCCTAAATCTCCAAATTCGACGACTCGACCCCCACCAACCACTAATCCTCCACTTCCACTACTCCCACCTCTTTTCATTGACGGGGCTTGCAGTTCCGCCTGCTCTATTCGACTCCCGTTTCTCGTATCTTGTCTTATGCCGCTTCCATTTCCGTTTCCTCCGCATCCCAAATCAGGACTCGGATAGATAAAACTCACATCCCTCACCACCGATCTTCTCTCCTCATTTTGACCCTGATATCCCAACTGATTCCCGCCCGCGCCTATCCTCGGACTAAAATTCGGCGCCAAGGGATTGAATGTCCTGGGAATCATAGCCTGGGAGGAAATATACTGACTCTGACTCTGACTCTGACCCTGTCGTTGCATCTCTCTTCCTCTCTCCTGATTATCGTACAAGACTCGATCCGTATCATCCCCTACTACTGCTCTCGCGAAAGCGAGTCTTGGACTTTTTCTCACCATTCCCCTTTCTCGATCTTGAGAACCGTGGTTTAGATAATGGCCGGAAGAAATTTGATAACTTATCTGTGGACTCATGGCACTCGCACCGACTCTAGGAGAAAAGGGAAGTTGAGGTAGAGGTTCTGTTTCCGCGAGAGAGGTACGTCTTGGTTTTGATGTAGAGGTAGAAATTGAGCAGGGACGAGCGGAAGGTCGTGGAAGAGAAATTGTTGAGTGGGTGGATTGGCCGGATGGGTTACGGGAGAGTGGTTGAGAATTATAGCCTGATTCTTGAGGGGAAGTACGGGCGGTTGTTGTGCTTAAGGTGTCGGAGTGGGACAATTCGGGGCGGCCTGGATAATATGTTGAAGGAGTGGGTCGATATTGAGAAGGAAGAAGATTCGGCGAGGAGATTGATTGGAACTGAGTCGGGCGAAGAAGATGATTGGGATTCTGAAAATTGCCTTGATGTGAGATCGGGTCATGCATTGAGCCATTTAATGAGGTGGGATAGGATTGAGAATCCCAACTGGGATAGTCGTGTGGTAGATGCCTCTTTAGTGGTGGCGACAATGATGTGTATGGTATAGAAGATCTTGTCATAGGTGGTGGACCTGTCATGATCGGATATATGTTGTCAAATGGATCTGGTATCGGTTTTAAACTATCTTGGCTGTTATTTGTATTTGGCGTATTGTAAACGTTACTACTCGAAGTAGAATAAGGTTGTCGATAATACAGATCCGGTGTATGAGGATATGGTGGCATGCGAGTATAAGGTATGCGTGGTTGTGATGATTCAAATTCTGTATCATGCGGAATACGTTGTAGAGCGGCAACAGCTGTGGTTGGCTCAGGGAATCCAAGGTTCGATGTCGTATCACTAAAGTTCTCTTCAGTGCCATGTCTCGAGGCGGTGTCTCTGGTTGGACCAGAAACGGCCGATGCATAAGTGGGTGTCCTGGTGATGAGATTGGTTTCTGTCAATTTATGCGTAGGTGCTCTTCGATTTTGTATTGGACCACCTCCTCGAACTGGCGGTGGACTAGATTTACTAATATGAGCGAGTGCTACTCTAGCACTAGATTGACCAGACAAACTACCACGAGATTGAGGTCGAATATCAGGTTGCTGTAATTCACCATGTGCTGTAACACTAGTCACACGTGGATCAGTAAAGCCTCCAGGATTCATTGAACGGAAAGAGGCCGCGCGATTACGGTATTTTCTTGATTCCTGGGCTCTAATGGTTCTATGAAGGTCAAGCTTCGGAGCTGTTACCTTTGAACGTCGAGCCTTGACAACTTCCCATGGACCCCCAGGACTTTCAGGCGAACTGGCTAAAGGGCCAGTAGACTTTGGTGGCTGCAGTGTCATGGTAGAACCTTCTAGTTCACTATCATATCCAGTATCCTCCTTGGGGAGTTGAGGTGAAAATCGTATTTGCTTGATATTTTCCACCTGTTGAAGAAAATCCGGATCATGAACAAGGCGTTGAGGGGATTCCGTGTGGGGTCCAAGAACCCACGGAGAATCATCAGAGAATTTATCCGCCGGTGTTTCTGCATCTGCACCAGTATCAGATGAGCTACCTGTACGATCAAAGATTGAAGTTTGAAATGCTTCCGGTTGACCTCCAGCAATTACGTGAGAAGATACCGGAGTGCGCCGTTCAATCTCACTCCGAATAAGAGTCAATACCTCATTCAGCATGTTGCAGGTAGCATCGGGATCTAATGTCTCTTTCTTATGATGCTTGATATATTCTTTCTTGTGTCTTTCCAGATGATTTTGAAGTTTGATCCCATGAATTTCATAAAGTCGATAGTCTTCGACGAGACCAGTGCGTGTTCTTTGGGTGATACGATCGTTTGCTTGTTCGAATGAGTAGCAGAATACTGCAATTGCTCGATCAAGCCACATGGGCAATTCTTTTTTCGCATGTAAAGTATCCACGAAGAATCCTTGGACGACACTATGCAATCTGATAACATCGATATCATCCGACAGTAAATCCCTGCTACCTTTTGAGGTTTGTGAGGAGTGGAGTGAGACTTCATGTTCGTTCCGGTCTATTAAAGCGAATTTGTTCAATACTTTAAAGGTGTTGTTTAACGATCTACCAGTAATAGGCTCGCTGGCTCTTATAGGAACATCGAGTGCATCCAGACCTAAATGATGATATTAATATATGTGGAAAAAAATTGTACGCATGGAGGTGCACTTACCTAGTGCAATCATCTCAACCGGGAGGTGTTGACTGAAGAAGCACAAGATATGTATCAGGTTGAGAGTCTCGTAAGCACCCAATTTTTCCAATTGTTCAACCACGGATGTAAAAGCCTGAAGCTCCCTTAAACCCTTTGGTGCCGCTGCATAAGATCTAGCATATCTTGCAAGTGGCTCATCTGTAGCTTTCAATCGTTGAGCAACGACATGAATAACTACAGGTAAAAATTGCATTGCTTGAACCAATTCCATGGAGTGTCTGAGATCATCTTGAACATATGGCTCCTTCTTATCCAGTTCTCGTAATAAAAGATGTTGAGCTTCTCTCGCAGAAAGTGCTGGTAATTTTAAAACCTGCGGGTTCATAAAATGATGATCACCACTGGCAGACTTCTCGGTTGATGTATAGATGATACTGGTGTTGATGCTATCGGGAATGAATCTTCGCAAGCTGTCGTCAAAGTGCATACCGTCCAATATCAAGAGCCAATGATGTCTATGGTCTAACCACTTCTTGACCAATTTGATGAACTGATCGGGCTTATCGAGAACTTTCGGATCTTCGTTAACCATTGAAGGTTTTAAAGCTGCTTCTTTTGCGATTTTCCAGAAGCCGGCTGTAATTTCCTGCTCAGTTTTCGCGCGGATCCAGAAAATACCACCAGGAAAGTCGTGTTTATGTTCAAATGCATATTGTCGAGCCAAATGAGTCTTACCACCACCAGGCATACTTTGAATCAAAACGGCACATGAACCTTGAGATCGTCTTGTTTCATCAAAAAGCATTCTGTGCATTTCTGCCAGCTGTTCTCGCCGACCGACAAATATAGAATTAGGACGGAATCCAGGTGGTTTGATAAAATATTCCGCACCATTGTCTGTCATATCGGGCTCAAGGCTTGCAATAGTTTGAACTGAATTCGATAAATCTACGGAACCAAAAAAATCAGCTTCCCGCTAACAATTTAAAAACAAAACGCAAAGCTCCTATGACCAAAGAAAAATTTCAACATTAACACCCAAGGTACAGATAACAAAGAACTTGGGATATCAACTCCAACGATCCGTCATCTCAGTATCTCTCTCCTCAACTTCCGACACCTCATAATCAAAAAGAGGTCTTGCTTGTGGAGACTCAGTCAAAACAGGTGGATGATGACCTGAAAATCTACCGTGGTACATACCCTGTGGTTGATGTGGGATTCCAGGCGCTGAAGTTGGCTGCGAATTTGTTAGTGAATTTCGTGGGCCAGGATCATAGAGAGCGTACATCTTCGAATTGGCCTCTAAGCTCTCTGATTTGCGCTTCTGTTTCCTCGGCTCGTTTCTTCTTTTCATGCCGCCAGCGGGCACGAATTACTGGGGAGGCTTGCAAAGCCCATGTCTTAAGTTTGGTAGAGACATTCATGTAACCTGGTGCTCTTTTGCTTTCATACTTGCACATGCCACTATGGGTAGCCTCGATACCAAAATAAGAGACATCTGGGAGTAGAGGACTGGCGGATGTTTGATCAACGATGAAAGCTTTTGTTCCTTTGAAATCTGTCTTCAAACTTTCATGTGCCATACAAATGTTGAAACGTTGATAAATGTCGAGAAAATGAAGGTTGATGTTGGCAAGTGTCTCATTATTTGTCGTCAGAGTTTTGATGAGAATCGATTCCGAGTCCATGGCTTTCTTTGGCATCAAAGCCGACACCATTCCTTGAAAAATCAAACCCCATTTCGCCGGATCAGCACCAGTATGAGGAGTACCGAGAAATATGATACCGAAAGTCGAGACGGCAATGGAACGAATTTCATCATTGCTCTTTCCTTGATAATCGTGGGAAATTTCTAGTGCCTGGGAGATGCATAAGCATTGACAAATTGTGGGGGGTAGCTCATGATGCTACTACTTACTCGTTTTACCAAGATACCGCCCAAACTATGTGCAACCCAAATGATTGGGTTTTCTTCGGCCTCTTCACTCTTCCTCTCTAGCGCCAGACTCGAAACCAAACTTTGTGCATGTTCATGTATTCTGTCGTGCGAAGCCGATTTCTCTGCAAAAGCTACCACATCCGCATTGTACCCATATACGAGTATTCGAACCTTTGCACATTTGGTTGGATCTTTGGAGCTGAAGGTAACTGGGAGAAGAGCAGTGGGCCAGAATATACCATTCTTAGCAGTCCACGTATTCTGTGGGTGACCATTCAATCCATGGACCAGTACGATATCTACTTCGGCTTCGGGATGTGCGTAGACTTCTGTGACTTCGTACCGATTGATTTCATTGGGGTTTATGGCGGATCCATCCTGTCAAAGCACGAAATCAGCGGGTGGGCTCTGGGATCCCTGCTGGTCCCTTGCAGACGGGAAGAATGTTGGAATCTGGGGAAGAGACTGTTCACTTACCATGTCGAGATCTTCGTTGGTCCGCGATGAAGCTCGAGTTCAATCGTTGCATATATAAGCATGAAAAGAGTGAAGACTTATATAGGTAGACGAATGAAGGATGGATTCACAAAAGTAAGTTAAGTGTCATGAACTCTGCGAAAAGTAAGCCTGCGCACGCAAAGTATCGGAGACGTCTGCCTGACTGGATTGACGTACCAAGGGCATATGGATTTTCGGTGTATATAAATGTACTCGTGAAGACTGTGGCACGCGCTAATGGAGATTGGGGTGTTAGTCACACGGGGGACCAAAGTGTATAAGACGCCACAAGAACAATTTTGGTGAACTTTTTAAGACATGATTGATGCCGATGTCGTAATAGATATATACTTTATGTATTGAACATTTGAGAGAGGGCAAGAAGATGGATTTTGGAGGGGGTTAGATGTGAAAACATTTTGACAATATTTGAAGTCAGCTGGTGACAAGGGATGAGAGACTGGTGGACTAGCGAGAATAGGTATAAGTAGAGTAGCTGACTGGGTTTAAAGAGGGAACGGGTATACGATATAGATAGATAGTATTGGGTCATTAGATTCATCAAATAGGGCTATTGTGGCTATAAAAATTGACATTTAGTGTTGTTGTGATAAGCGTTATAGAGAGAAGGCTTAGCATAAATACTAAAAAGATGAGGAACTTTCAACTCCGCATATGATCTTCCCAGCCAAACGCCCTTCCCCAATCATTTTACCTTATTATCCCCATTTTCTTAAGCGTCGCACAACTTTAACTCTAAAAATGGCGAATTTGTGGAAAAGACCAGAGACGCTTGTAGGGATTTATTATGGGTACGGGTAGGTACATCCAATCTTAGTGATTCCTTACCTACGGGATGGCGCCGTAGTTGCATCAGCATCAGCATCAGCATCGGTGTCAGTATGAGTATCAGGGGAACTTTTGAAGTTTTGACTTCATTCCCGACTCAGAGTCGTCATATTGATTCTTACAAAACTTTAAAAAAGAATCGTTCTAGTAATATTTTGTACTCAAGCCCGACCTACCAGGGAACTCAAATGCAATGTGACTTACAGGCAGTTAGGTAGGTGTACAATCAAAACTGTCAATCACAGAAATTAACCGAAAAACACATGTCTGTAGTACTGTAAACCGAGGAAAGACGCAGTCAAATGTTAGACATATTCTGAATTCGAATTAGTAGTGGATGAGTATCGTTGGGATAATGAATGTAGTCTTGAGGCAATATGATTGTAGAGGAGGTGCGTTCGGTATTTGAATTCAATATAAATGTGTTTCGACATCAGCAAGTAAATCATAGTAGGTTATAACATATATAATCGAACGGACATTGTGGAATAGCTACAGCGAGAACATCATCAACGCTGAACACAGTGCGAAGTAGAATTCCTTCTACAACAAAGATTTTGAGCCTCAAACAAATTCATTGGGGCGTATGCTAATGGGAGAAAGAGGGCCAATACATCAGGATCCAATCACGTGAAAGGGGCGGATGAAATTCTACCTGGAGGAATGTGACCTGATTGAGGGATTAGCACATTGGGGCTTTGCCATCCGAATCTGCCCTGTGCTATGCTATGCAATACTATGCTAGTCATATCATGCGTTGAAGAGTTACAATTTATAATGTATGAGGCTCTAAATTTTGTTAACTATTCTAACTATCGTAGTATCTTGTTGAATAAGTATTACCACCGGCACCTTTCTTTCTACCTAACTGCCCTAAAACATTCAAGCTTTTTGAACTCTATTTGCTATTCTCGGCGAAATTACCGCGGTGAGTTTAAAAGGCCGTACTGGCGGCGAACCGTGAGTCATTTGGAGTTAGTGAGTATTGTAAAAAGTTAATTTTTTAACACATGCATCTTCTTTCTCTTGTAGAGATCTTCATGCTCCGCACGTTTAGAAAATCTTGTGACGAGTTGCAGCTGACTTCTGCTTCTCTGATAGAGTCCAAACTCGTATAGCATGATAAGTATTAAGAAAACTTCCGAAAGTATGTTACCATAGATGACAACCACCTTGTTGTAAAGATTCCTTGTTATTAACTTCTCGGTGCCAACATCAGCACATACTCTCTTGTACTGTGACCAAACTGTATCATGTCCTTATCCATTAACTCAACATATCGACTCTTGTCCACCGGATCTTTGTTCATCATCGTACCATTTGCGGATTCAAGATCGATCAAGTATGGCTTTACTTTCCGAATCTTATCTCCAAATTCGTTCATCTTCTCGGTAGCTTTGAATTGTATGACGGCATGTTGTTTGCTAATACTCGGGTGTTCTGCAGCTAAATCCACCACTGCGAGTTCTCGACCGATAAGCCAGCAGCTTTTTGTACTCAAATCAATTGTTTCAATAATGTCGGCGCCTTTAAACACAAAGAGTTTCCAATCGTCTTTAGCTGGTGGCTGGCATGCTTCGGGCGGTTCGTGATATTTTAAAACTATAGCATTTCCATCTGCCTGTGTAATTGTGTTTGAAGCTGCTGCTAAAACCCCCGTCTGTCCCAAGTTCGGCCTCTCTTTTTCTGGTATCGGTTCGTCTCCGGTCGTTACAAGGGCCGTTGAGGATGGATCTCTCTTTGATTGAAACGATGCAGCTTGGGACGGTAGCGGACCATTTTGTTTTCGAGTTGCTATGGATTTCCTCGCCGCCTCTGCCGAGCTAGTATCGTCATTTTCATTCTTAATTCTCTTTCGGTCTCTAGAGCTATCTCTTCTTCTGCGATGTGCATCTCGGTCATCCTTTCGTCGGGGACTGCGCGATCTTCTGCGATATGAAGCTCGATCGTGTTTTTGTCGGTAAGAATCTGAATCAACTGGACTACGCGACCTTCTGCGATATCTCACTTTATCTTCGTATTTATCTCTCGTGCCTCTGGAACGATCATCATGCCTGTCGGAACGGATTGATCCACGGTCAGCCTCTCGCTCTCTCCTGCGCCTCCTCCGCCTTCTTTCTTCTTCGGAATCCGTTGAGGGTGACCTAGAATGTCGCCGTGAAGAATAATCCTTCTGACGATTAGAGATGTCGGGTAAGTCCATACTCCGTACTCTTTAACTATAGCAGCGATTGAGTTGTGCAAAGAAAACAAAGAGAGAGACAAATTATAGATGGAAAATGAAGATACCGATAATGTAATTACGAGTAGTAAAGAATTAATTGTAATTCAAGCTTACCACTATTGCATTGTTTGTGATTATCGTCTACCGTATCTTGAATTGGTAGGAGCTGAACCTTTCCGCTTTATGACCTTACCTAATCTAGACTAGTCCATATCTTTTAACCATGAATCCTTCGGACCTTGGAGATGGAAATTCTCCTGAAGATGGAAATTCTCCTTACCCATACGAGCCATACTGCATATTCTATATTCCACATCTTGGTTTTCTCCATATCGCCTACAACGGGTACTCTTGTCTCATATCACTCACATTATGCTGTGATACGATGTGATGCAACATGGTTGTTTGTGTTTTGTTGAGTTATACTATGTTTGTTTGCTTCCCTTCCTTCACCAACAAGTATGGTATATAATTCAAGCAAATCCTGTTGTTGATGCAAATCAAACCGTTATACACATACATACATACATTATGCAGCGTATTATAGGATCATGTGGACGCCATCAATGAACTCCAAGATTTCCTAGTTCATCCTGTTCTATTTTCGAAACTCGCCATATATTCATCATTCTTACAGACTGTCTTGAAATGCTTGGTTTTACATACTTATCCGAAGAATACACTTACGATGTAGTTTGGGGTACATTGCAGCACTTGCAACTCTCCTCGAAGTCAATTACAGGGTATCATTTCTCCGTATCTCAATTTCCTAACTCGATTTCCTTAACTGTTATCGTCTTCTTCTAATCGCGTCTTTTCCTCTTCTCTAATGCTACTCGTTCTTGCTTTACTTCCGAGTCTTTTCGCTGCGCCGTAAACGTTGATTTCTCGCGTTTGGTTGGATGTAGTGATGACCAGATAAGCGACCGCCCCCATGGCGCTTACGGAAGTTTTTATGCCTTTATGATTCGTCTGCATAATTCGAATGAACGATTCTTCATCGGTTTCAGATTACTGTGTTAAATCGAGTGGTTTATAATGATTCTTACCATTGAAACACAAGAGGCCGCAGCAGCGTTGCCGCATACTCGCACGCTTGAATCATTGATAGAGGCTTCCAGCTCGAGTCAAAAAAATATAATGTGAGATGGGGTCCAATCCTACAATATTTATATATCTATTTGACTAAGACCCAGCCTCAGCCTTTGGATCTAAGCCTGCCTTGATTACAACTCAATCTTTCCGAGGCGGGTTTTCTACCCTAAAAAATCAATTGTGGTTCAAACTTCACGTCGTATGGGAACAGGTCTCTAGCACTTACCCGTCCGTACCGTTTTTCAGGTCATTGGGCCAACACTTTTTTAGTTGCCTGTGAATACACCTCAGAAAGGCGTGGAATCATGCCTCATGTTGTCTCTCAAATGCAGCCAAGGGAGAGGCCCCAACAAATTTACAACTCAAAGCGAACAATGATGAAGACTGTAGTTTCTCAAGACGACCTTCGTCCATCTACTACTCCTCGCCGTCAAAAGACAAATGCCACAACACCTCCTACGTTGAGTTTACTCGTTACCCCACAAGATGCATGGAACTATACATCAGGTCGACAACAATTGAAACATTTCTCACCGGATAGAATGACACCTATATCGGCAGTGGATTCTGTGTTCGAACTATCTCCCGGAGCTACGAATGCTTCTCCAAATTCAGCCGTATCATCATTCATCGCTGAACTCGAAGACACTTCTCCTGGAGCAGTTAAACCTCAGAAGTTTCATGCGGACCCAAAGTCTCCACTCAGTCCTACACTTTCTGTAAGTGTTCTGTCTTGAATTCTATTCATTATCAGTGCTCATTGTTATCTTTAGTTACACGCAACTACTGCCATTGACGCTATTAACGATCTTGAGGCTGAGAATAAACGTCTCCTTGAGCGTGCTGTTGCAGCCGAAAATGCAGCGAAATTATTGGAGGAGCAAAATATGGATCTTCGACGAAAAGTTAGCTATTGCATGGAACAACATAGACCAAAGACTGCACCAGCTCAGAGAACGTCACAGAACCTTCGCAAAAATAATACTGGTCACAGTACAACAACACCTCTATCCGCTTTCAACACCATGATGGATCATGTGGAGAGCGTGTATTTACCGCCTCCTATAAACGATACACCCACACCAATGCCTCGCCGCAAATCATTGCTCCCATCGAAATCACCAATTTCTCAACAAAGCGAAATTACGCCAAACAGATTCGGCCCCAGTGGATTTATTCCCTCGCGGCGACCTCCTCCAATTCCTGAGATTAAAAATATCCCTCTATCAAAAGATCAGTCCCGTCGTCGTGATACATTGAAAAAGGACGAAGTAAATACTCCAAGAACAACACGTTCCAATAGCCGAATGACCAAAATTTCTTTACGAGATGCAACGCTTAGATCAAAACCATTACCATGGGCTCCGTCAGCAATTCCAGGTGTGGTTGAAATGGGCAACACATATGAACACGACACTCCCAAATCACAATTAAGGCCTAAGAAAAGTCTCGCAAACTTTTTCAGAAAAGCGAGGAAGGACTAATAAGTAACATCTGTGTTCAAAACTTTTCTTTGTTGATAATACCAAAGTGAAATGGGTGTATTTGGGATGTCAAATCAATCATCCTAGGCGTTTTTGGACTTTACTATGTGTATATTTGATGAATAACGAAAATGTTACATACGGAGTAATGGGGTATTCGGCCGCGAAACCAGAATTTTACACTGATTGTTGAAAATGAAGGGATTGTAGTAAATCAATAATATATCATTCCTTCGATATTCGTTAGCAATAGCTATATATATCAAATTCTCCTTCGTTTGTCATCTATCTTTTGCTTCTACCTCTCTCAATTTCACAAGGTATATTGATGGCCTTCTGCGGCGCAACATGTATGATACGGGAGTGCATTGCATCCCTGCGAATTGCGAGACTCGACTCTTTGAAAGCTCATAGTATTGTGCATCCTCGGTATACGGGCTGCGCAGGTAACCCGCAAATAATTTTGACTGTCAAATAAATGGATTTATGCGTCGCTAATCGTGCTAATCAATCTAGGGTAGAGGTATTGGAGGACGGGCTGGTCAATGTAGTAGGATATGAGGAGCCCCAGGAATACAAGAATACAAGGATGTGGGAACAAAAATGGGAGTGGGCTTTCTAGTTGGAAGCGCGAAGAGGGGAAGCTTCAAGAAGGCAAACAGGAGAGATTGTCGGTATAGAATCGTTAGGAAACGGTTTAGTTCGCCAGTAGGTGCACGAGATGACGGGACACTTCCTGATATCAAAAATCTGTAATAAATTCGATCTGCAATAGTTTTATATCAGAAATTGTAATCCATTTATTTGGAATGTAATGAACTATGTTATCGAACTACGTATTATCTTCTTTGTTTTTCCGCAGAGTGATTGTTGAGCCAAATTTCGTAGTAGTTTTTCAGTTCGTGTACTCATCGGTGGTTGTGTATATAGTGAAGGATGCTTGGGACCTAGGATTTCCGTGGAAGGTAAAAGGAAGATGTGGAGGGTTGAAAAGGAAGGTGAAGAAAAAGACGGCGAGGAAGATTAATAGAGTTGTAGAAGTTCCTGGTCTATCAAGGTATACATATCATGACTTCCGCTTATTTGTTTAATTGTTTCACAAGGGAAAGGCTACTAAGACATTCATCGTTCACAAGACGTTACACCAGCCGAAAATTTTGTAAGTTTTACATAGTAATAGGTTGATCATTTAATCAAAAATTTATGTACGTAACAATCTACATGTGTGTCAATTTGTTGTCGCTGTATCCGGATATATTCTATATCATCATATCATCATATATTCCAGAGTCTTGTAAACGTCGAATCCAATCCTTTTATCCCTATCCCCATATTTCTTGCATTAAATATCCCATCTCGCAATCCCCTAATCCCCTAAATCTCTATCTAAGCCAAAACATCTCCGGACTATTCGACAAAGTATCCCGTCCCTCTCCCAACCCCGTCAATCTGATCCGTCTTTCAATATCCCATCTCTGCCTCTCCGCATCATCTAGAGTCTTCTTATCTCTGGCAAACTGTTCCCGTTCAAGACTGATAAGTTGATCAACGTCACACCATTTATCATCATCCGAATCCATAGCTGTATCATTTTCCCCCTCGTCACGACTGGTAGGCCCATCTGCTGCTGTGACGTACGGTAGGCCGGCAGCCCATGAAGAGCACTCTTGGCCTGGGATTGCCATTGGTGCTGTGGTTGCGTGAGAGGTTTCGAGGAAACTCGGGGGAAGCGGGCGGTTTTGCAATCTTTTTGGACGATGGGGGCGAGGTGAGCGGATAGATGAGGACGCGAATTTTATTCTTGCTGGGGAATTTGCAGTGGGTGGACGCCGAATAGGTCGGGGGAGGGCTCCCCATTTTATTGTGCGATGATTAACCGTGGCTTGGCTTGAGTGGCCGCTTTCCAAGGCGGTATCGCTGTTGTCATCTTCGGTGGCATTGGTAGCACCAATATCATTGGTGTTCTCAGTGGCATTGTTATTGTCGGCGTTCTTGGTGTTCCTAATTGGAAAAACAGGATGTCGTCCATTCTCCTCGGCATCATATGGAGAAGTCTCATCAAAGGTAAGATAACCAATGTAGGCTCCTCGTGGCATCGATCGTTCGAGTCTTCCATAGGATCTGTGCTCAGCTTGCTTCTGCATCTCGATTACTACAAGTTTACAAATGGACCTGAGGAAGTAACCGAGCGAGATGAGCATGCAGGATAAGATGATAAAACAAAATGTATAGAGCATTATGCGTGTTCTTATATCGAAAGATGACTTGGACTCAGAGAGTGCGTTGAAAGTTTGGTTTGGGAAAACATCTCTGGCGTGAAATTTTAGGAACTTGGGAGGGTGTGTGGAAGCTGGAGAATAGAATGGTTGGTTTAATTGAGATGGATTGGAAGGGGGGGAAGTTGCGGAGATAAAGATAGTATTGAAGGTGGTGGTGTCTGGTTGAAAGTTCCTGTTGGTGAAGCGGCCATCGGTAACCATCTTTGCGATCATTTTGATGGTGTCAAGAGTGGTGTTGAAATGGTGTTTTGGTGATGACGTTGTGGTAATATCGTGATAGATTATCTTAATCTCTTGATATTATGTATTATATAG
This sequence comes from Sclerotinia spermophila, assembly GCA_038090695.1. Taxonomy (NCBI): domain Eukaryota; kingdom Fungi; phylum Ascomycota; class Leotiomycetes; order Helotiales; family Sclerotiniaceae; genus Sclerotinia; species Sclerotinia spermophila. Next base: position 42,609 of record JBBMOJ010000223.1, on the reverse strand, counting down.
TGATATAACAACAATTAAATTATGTCCGATAGAATGAAGATGATGTTGTAACGTCTTGAGGATATTCTGATGGTATTTTTGGTGCGATGCTTTTTGGTAGGATGAAGAGAAAAAATCTTGTGCGGAGGGAACTTTTTATTGGTATATCCATCATGAGCTTTTTTTCCCTTGGGGCTCTAGTGTGAGAAATTACATGAGCTAATATTCCATTTTTCTGTCTAAACATGCGCCGGCACATGTCAAGCTCATTGCTAGAACGATTTCTATATCTATTTACAGTTATCTACGGCAATCGAAGTCCACATTGGGATTTGAGTGGTTGCAATGGCGAAATTCAGAGGCCTATAAGAGTTAGTGTGTGATTTAAATTTTCAATGGGTACGTCAATTCTGGATTGTGGAGGAGATGTCAAACTATTTTCGCTTAGCCCCCCTTTAGTTTTGGACCGAATGCTCTTGGAGTCGCGCTAGATCAGGATATATCACGTGATTTGCATCATAAAACTTCTAGCTAGACACGATCACAGAGAGATTGGTTCCGTATACGTCGCCATTTCCGGTTTCGATAGAGATTTCATTTGCAGCTGATGGCTGGAAAATATCAGGATATCTAAGCCGATCAAACTCTGATTTGGAATGATGGTATGGTTATTTCTATGAAGCCAGCTATATGTCTACCCTATTTGATATCCAGGATTTCCATTATGACGTCCTATTCCGGGCAATCAAATCCTATGAAAATGTTTTTGCTAATTTACATTGCTGCATGAGTTTCAATTACAACAAGATCGCTGCTAAGTTTACCCCCTCTCAAATATTCCCAGTTTAAAGGTTCCGAGAAATAAATTAAATATCAACGCCCAACTATCAACCATCAATATTATCCCCCGATCTCCGATATTTGAAATTATCGAAATCGGAAAAACGTATAAGTCTGTAGAGCATAGATTTGATTCATTCGTAGGAAGGCATTGTGGAAATTATAGTGGTGCGGTCGTATTGTGTGAGTCAAAACGGAGGTCATACTTGTCAATCTAATTTTCTAGTTGGATTCGGTTTCGGAAGTTTCTCATAACACCGAGTCCACTCGTCCAAATGAAAGTCGAATGTCTTGATATATGTAAACTGGTTATGGGGCCCAGCAATCTGTTCATCTGGCGCATACAATAATGGGAAACCCTTTGTGCATACAGTCTGGATCTGCCTAAAATACACAGAATCAATTACTTCAGGATTCTCGTTTATTCAAGCCTCGTTAAGTTCACAGTCATTCTATCACCTATTTCGATACAAACCCTCGCGTAATTTTTTCGTATTCCCGATCATTGTATAGTGTAAGGGAAATTTGTCTAAAGAGGAAAAGGAATACTGCAGCCTATAAAAAAATGACGAAATCAATTTAACTAACAAGATGCTTGAATAAGTGTGATATGCACACGTGAGTAAGCGCTAGCGCACGCACGTATTGCATATAGCTCTCGTAGATCTGAATCTAGAATAGATCGATACAATACAATACATTCAACCAGACCCATTATGAAGACTTCATAATCACCACGGAGGTGATACCAACAGTTTCATACTTAACTTAATAGTTCCCGCTAAGGGTATTTTTGTAATCGACCTTTCACATCAATCGCATGGCTACAAACTAGACTTGAATACAGTTTTAGTCTAGATTCTTGGAATCCTCATCGCCCCAAGCTTTACTCGCACGATGAAAAATATATTTCGCAACTTTCACTATGACGAGTCACATTGTTATATTATCCCGGTAATGTCCCTTCGTTTACATATATCCTCTATAATCATTATTTTAAGACGAGACTTAGTTTTAAAAAAACAGCTGAAAAACTTTTATTAGGTTTACTCTTGTCGATAACTTGTTTAGGAATCAGCTCAAACTTCAAGTCCCAATGGCATCCACTACAACCAGAAAAATCACGCTTTTTATTCCAATTCATATATAACCTAAGAGAAGACAGGTTTTTATAAGTGGGAAAGATTTTTTATTAAACTAAATGGGGTAATCCGAGAGTTGATCCTTTTATATCTAATTTGGCTAGCTAAAAGTATATGAATTATCACATTAATTTTGCCCCTTCCTTCTCTAAGCTTCTTAATTCTAGACAATTTTAATAATAATTAAGGTATTAGGCAACATGCTTTTGACAGAAAAGGAGCATCTGAGGATCCTGAAAAATATTCAGGTAATAGCCAGGATTTCGCGGAAGGAAATGCATAGAAAACCATCCATCTATATAAAGCAAAAAGCATCGAGCTAGACTGAAAATGGAATTGATTGTGCTATCTTTTATGTTACATGCCTTGGTTATCTTCAAAGTCTGATGTCTTGATACTTGGCTTGGCGTTTATCGTGGCACTTCAGAGCTTTTGAAACGGGGTTGAGAACTATTTCCAAGACTGAACTAATTACTCAGAAAAAAGTCTTTTTTGAATCTTTTATTGTCATACGTCATTATTACTTGACTCAAATGAGAAGAAAGTATATAGCTTAACAACGGCACCAAGTACTAATAGTTTAGCGCCAGTGAAATTTTTTCTTTAAATAATGAACTTCTTGCTCACTGCCAAAACTGAAATCTTTGAACCTCCACATCTCCAAAGTGATTGAGAAACTCCCAAATATCTACCATAGTATGTTTTTGCTCGAATATATATTATGAAGAAGTCTAATCATCGTAAAGTTCGACTCCCAAAATGTCACCATTACCAAATATCAGCGAAACCACAGATCCCGTCACACATGCCATGGGTATCACACAAATTGAGATCACGCCCGTAGAAGCGATTTTGTGTGTATTCTTTGCCCTCTTAGGGATAATATGTATGCTTCTCATCATTATCGCATGGATTGCGGTTCTCAGTGTCTCAATCTATGATACAATAAACGATTGGAGATGTGGTTCGCTGGTGATGAGCGAAAACGATCCGATATCAAAACTAATAAAGGTATATATTATGCCTGACAATGAGACAGCGAAAGTGCCAGTCTTTCGTGTTATCAATTGGTCGGAGGATTCGGGGGAAGGAAATTCGTGGTTTGAGACGAATGAATTGCCAGATTACGGAACAATGACGCAGATCAGAGAGTCGAGGCTGATGAGTTGCGGGAAGGATTGGTCGCTGAGTAGAAAATGAGGGAATAGTTCTTTTAAATTCTCATCAGTAAAGAGATCCGACTCTTCTAGGATATGATGAGGGGATGTGTGGAGGTGCTGCCTTTGTCAATCAATCTTATCTCAATATATTAAATCTTGACTAAGAGCTTATGGGAAGAAAAAGTTTCAAGTCAATAAATACGGCAAAATAGATCATTTGGTCCGTTGGTTTACAATGTGTTGAGGGATTTTATATGTAACATAAGATAGACAGAACTCGCTGGGTACACGATTTCCCGAGCGTAATCTCAAAATGTTCATCTATATTGTCCTCAATTGTGATGTTAGAGATAGATAATGACAATTTGAATGAGGCCAGATGGACCCAGAATACATTCTCTCATGATTGGATAATATTCGGGCAATTTGGCTTTGTAGATCTCAGCAACTTCACCCGAGCAAATCCAATCTGTAGTGTTTATTGAGGACTAAATAACAAAATTTTCAACTCTAAGAATTCCGAGAGTGGCACTAGGGTATCCTTATTCTTAATATTCTTACCTTTCTCAATATTTTACCTCAAACACCAATATTCATCTCATATATTATTGGTTTGTGGGAAGATTTAGATGGAGATTTCTTTCCCAATGATTTTTAACCGAGAATGGTGTTAGTGCATGATCTACATGTACTAACTACCAAGCTTTAAAGCTGGCTTTCAACATGAATCGTAGATCATTGTAACGAAGGAACATTTATATATTGTGCCATATCGGCACATAAATTCCTGAATTTCCAGAAGCGTACATCAATCTATTCAACTCAACGAAAAACACACAACAAGATAGCAATGCATGCACTATTTGAACGCCTTCCCCAAGAAACGTTGGGTTTCGTTACCAACGTCGTTAACGATTTCGCCAACACATTCAAAGATGAACACGGACAGATGTCGGAAAATGCTCTAGTTGCACTATTTATGTATGGAGTTGTGACTGGGGTCATAATCATGATATGCATTATCGATCTCTTGAAAAGATTGGATAGATATTTCCGGATGGAACACACAAAGACTGTGAAATTCGGCCCTCAATTCCCCGATTTGCAAGGCGGGGAGAGATTACTCATCCAGCAGAACAATGGCTTGACCTGCGGAGGTATTGTGACTCATGATAGATCAGGTGGTTATGAGATCATGAAAGATCAAGGGATGGAGAACGTGCTATTTGCTGAGCTTCCCTCTTCTCCAGAGGAGTCGGAGATGCAACATGATCGGCAAGAATCAGAGGAGAGATTGAGTAGGACAGATGAAGAATACGAGTACGAGGCCTTTATGGATCGATTTTCTACGGAAAGGTTTTTTCAATTTGTTAATGACGAAGACATCACGATATAGACAATACTCGATCACGAGGTTAATCGGAGAATCTTTTGGAGGTTTTTAAAGTGAATCATGAGGGTACATTGTGACATTTGGTAGTAGCTCTAACTTGTGTGTTGACGAAGGCTTCGCATTTCCTGGGCACCTCCAAGATATGTGGTCGGAGAAGAGCATTCGACAACTTGAACATTGTTTTGTTGATATTGATTAGTACGTGAAGGTGAATTCTAGCTACTGGATTGATCTCAAAGAACATTCTACCGGACTAGCTTATACATTGTCTTGCCCATTTCTTGGAGATATCATTCAGCGAAAATCCGCGCCGCTCATCCCTACTTCACCTTAATGCTCGAATCAAAAGAAGAAAGCACACGATGAAACTTTAAGGTTGACTAGACTAGATGTTGTCGACACACTGATGTACTGCTTTTATCCAAATGATTCAAAAATCGAAGGGTTTACCTGCCATTTTCCAACTAACACAATCTCATCTCACGCCTCGGGACACAGCAACTCATTTAACTTACGGACCATCAATGCTTCTTGGAAGCGTAATTCTTGAATCAAGGAGTTTTTTATTGTATACAAAAGGCGCTGCAAGTACTATCCGGTTACATTGTCATCATTTTCTATATACTAAAGCTTAAGTATCTTCGAAATACTTCATGTGAGTTAAAATTTTGAACGCCCAGAATGCGCCTTCTTCTTTGTCCCTTGGATACTGAAGTAGAATTGAACGAGGTATATAGACATAATGAAGGAAGAATGCATCTGGTGATGGCATGCAAAATAAAATGCCCTACTTAGAGGGGTCTCATTCAGGCGAGTGCAATTTCTGTCTCAATAAGAACTTAGGAAACGTAGCTTCATTCATTCCATTTATTTCACATTCTATCGTTTAAGGTTTATTCTGCTCATCGAATCTAAGTACTCATGTGTGCGGCTTCCATTCTGATACACGCATATAAATTACATCCGCGACTTCTCGAAATGATATCTACATTCATCTGTTCTCCTAATCATATTGAATCCCTCCTTCCCAAGAGCCTCCCCCGAACTTTTACTTTTCCTATCTCAGTTGATCAAAATGCTTTCATTATCGAAAAGAATTCTGCTTTTTACATTTACCATCAACATCATATAAACAGTATTATTCTACAACTTAATTGCACCGGTTGTCAGCATATTATACATACATTATATATACGGTTATATATATTTGCAAAATACATCACCATGCCTAGAGTCCGGCCGAAGAGGCGCAACAACTGGCGTGTAAACTTTCTAGGCCAAGGAAGTCACTCCAGAGCACTCGAGAGAAGCTTACTACAGCAAGACTGGCGTTCTCCATCGAATAGAAGCCGTGGAGAGGGTCCACTTACTGAGGAGCCCCAGCCAAACCAGCCAAACAACCCTGAAAATCTCAAGCTCCAGTTTCCACAGCAAAATGCAAATACTGGGCCAAACTCCTCCCAGCCTATGATAGTTAATCCTTCATTAAACAATAGGTCGAGCCAGCTTCAGCCTATGATAGCCAATGGCACGAACCAATCGTTACCTGTGATACCTTCACCTATGATAGCCAACGGATCAAATCGACGTCACCCCATGGAACTTATCGACTCAATTTCACAACATTCGAATCAAACAAGCAGTGATCAAAACACAGATACATCTTCCTCCACCGAAGAAAACAACTCAAATCATGGAAACTCGCCGCAAATCCTCAGCGATGGGCCAATATTCGATACTCAGTCCCAACAGCATGACGTAAATCCTGGGCAGAATTCTTTCCAGGCTATGACAACCAATGTCCCGGTGCAATACGGCCTACAACCATTGCTCGATGAAAATCCAAATAAATTCGGCCCGATTGTAGAAAAAGGATCATATTCTCGGCAGACGCAACGTAAGGTCGATAATGGTGCTGAATTTAACTACTTAGACCCAAATGGTGTCTACACTCCACAATGTACGATATCAATGTCTGAGCTGCGTACTCAATTAACTTCTATTGCGCGTGAGATCAAGCTACAAACCGTGGACAGTTCCACTGCACCTTCTAAGCATGTGAAACCTGAAGGAAATGAAGAGTTTTTGATGCTCTATCTTGTATGTGGATTTCTTGTTATCCCATCTTTTGCTTCCTATTCTGATTTGCAAAAGGTTGTTTTAGGGCAGTATATTTTACGAGGGGGAGAAGCTTACTATGTGAAACTTCCCCCTCCAGCTTCCAAATTCTCCGAATCGTCGCGGGCCATAACTCAACGCAGTCCTACAAGATTGAGACCGGTCGATTCTACAGAGGACAATGGTGGCCTTCTTGACCCTGATGAATTTGAACTGGATGATTTACATCATTCTGCTGCTCCAGCACTTGATTGTAATCTTCATGAACCTGACTGGTTTGAGTTAGATTCGGACAGGTCTTCCGATAGTTCTGGAAAGCATGTAACGCTCAAGACTCTAGACTTTAACGTTTCAACAAAAATGAGTTGTCTTGAACTGGCCAAATCTAACAGAAACTTTCCCCCTATTAAATCCAATTCATTCGGGAAAGGGAAGATGCCTGAGAACCCTTTCGTCACTGAAAATTCATCAAATTCAGCTAGTCCAATACTTGGATCTGTTCAAAGAAGTTCACCCAATGTATCGACTCCATGGACCCCCATGAGTCCGTTCTCTCCTGCGAGGTCATCCACTCAGAGTAAACCATTGCAAATTCCTAGCAATATCTTTTTCATTCATATTCAGGCTGGTTCAGGAATGAGGATCCGAATCCTGCCTGAGATGGACAATTCAGAAGAAACATGGGTTGATCTTCCCGAGATATGGTTCCACCTCTGTAGTGAAGGTTTACCAGAATGGTTCGTACACGGTACACCTATGATTAGTGAGTTCTCATCTAACTATTCTTGCAGGCATTATGTAATGGGTTCTGCGAGCTGGTTTTACTCGGCAGTTTGGGTCCCGCCACTTTATCTAGAAATTCTCCATTATAACTCGTTGAAAAGATTTAAGAATATTGAAAGAGCACCAACGCCGTCTGCACCCGAGCCATCGACCATATCAACTGGATATATAGATGAATATGGGAGACCTCTTTTCTTCCGGTCAGGTAAATCTAAGCCCGGGCCCAAAGCAGCATCATATCCCAGTGGCGACGACTTAGGTGTCAATTGGAATGCAACACGTGCTGAAAACGCAATGACTCGCTCAATCAAGTTAAGACAGATGTGGGAAGGATGGCAAGAAGAAGCACGGGATACCAGATGGTTGTGGCACCTTTGGAAACAAAGGGGACTGATAAATGGCTGGACAGAGCCACCAGACCAACATGGAGATAGAGCAAACAAAAGAGAGAGGAATGTGGTGGACCAGTATGAAATGATGGAAATAGCGCTACTAGCTGGCAAAAGAAAATCCGGCATCACACAGGTAGGCTTCGAGGACATGAAGAAAACTTTGGACGGAAGAACGATTGCGCAGTTTAAACGGGATTGGGAAGAAAGACACAAAAGATTCGGTGGTCCAAGTTGGTATGTATGAGAGCGTATGGGGTTTGTGATATAGTGGACGGCTACACAGCGATTATCTAATGTAACTTCGGCGAAGGATTCAATTAGATGTTAGCGTATGGATCGATAGCTACATAAGGCTGAATTTTATGATCCACATCGAGCATCATATTGCCGGGAATCAATGTGAGATACTCCAGGATCATTTTGTCGTCCTAAAATGTTGAGAGTCGCTGTATGAATTAGTAAGCACCACCAAAGTATGACCTCAAATCAGACTCCGGGATTGTTGATCAGATGTAACCTGGAATGGAGGAAAAGAGCACGTGAACTCACCACTTCCCACACCCTCATACCTCTTCCACCCGAATCTTCCAAGTCCATCCACAGGGTCCTCCGCAAACGTGATTAAACGTCTCATCATCTCTCTGCTTACCTTATCTTCTTCTATCGTATTCGCAATACCACTTACATCCGTCCCCACGCCGTGCCACATATTCAAATCACTCAAATGATACGCACCGCTTGTCGGATAAAGCCTCGTGTTATCAAATTCTCCGAGGAATCTATACAGATAGACCGGGGCATTATGCTTCAACCGTAAGAGGGCGGATTGGGTCGCGGAGCAGGTAAATGTTTTGAGATTGAAGAGATTCCACTGGGCGGGACTGAGAGTGATGTTTTGTGCAAAGGCGGAGATAGCGTAGAAGCCCGATTCGTGATTAGCGTTACCTACGAGGTATGGAAGCTTGGCGAATCTTCCAGCGTGGGCTCTGGTAGCATAATCAGAAAACACAATCTTCTCGTCGATTGTTGGTACAAATTGTGTTCGTGGTAGGAATTCGGTTGGTGTGAGGGGTAATTCCTTGATAGCGGCTAAGATGGTTTGGTACGGTACCTCCTGCATACAACTCACAACATCTTCTTCAGTGTCACCCTCGCATCCGACTAAAACCGAAAGGCTCTCCCAATACGACTTGCTTAGTTCCGGACTGTTAGGTTCGTCATTGATAGTCCCGGATATCGACATGAATGAAGAAGCAATTGGATCATCTGGCCAGGCGAATGCATGATAATGGATTGATAGTCCACCAACTGATTGTCCGTACATGAGAATTCTAGATGGGTCTCCTCCAAAAGCTGCAATATTCTCTTTAACCCATTCGAGGGCGAGTCGTTGATCCAAGAGTGCTAGATTGGCGCTAGGTAGCGATGGTGAGCCCGGAAATCCAAAAACGAGAAGTCGGTAGCTAGCTCAGTTAGTTCATCATGCAAATGAGAAGGAAGAAGAGGGAACAAACTCAATAGTAACAACAACGACATCACCAGTGGCAGCAAGATATTGCCCTTCATACAATGTGTTATTCGTACTACCAGATACGAATCTTCCGCCGTGAATGAAAAACAAGACTGGTTTGAGCCCCCCTGGAGATATGGATGGAGTCCATACATTGAGCGCTAGACAGTCTTCACTGAAAAAAAGACCAGTACCGCCGGTAGCTGTGGCATATATACGGTCGAATGTAGAAGATTTATTGGGGAAATGAGGTAGTGGTGGAGCGGGATTAAAGGGACAAGCCCTTTGGGAAGATGTTGGGTGGTTTCAGTTATGTGAAACGTTTTAGTAGAATTGATGATCATCCATCATATGTGGTCTAGAATACCCATTCCATATTTTGATATTCCTGACACAACTGAAAGCCTAATGAGAGCAACACCTACGGTGAATAGTGTGAAGCTTCGTATGTATCATAGGTAATGAACGGTACCGGGGGCTGGAATCTCAACGTGCCATTGGGTGCTTGAGCATATCGAATACCCAGAAATTCAATAACGTTACTTTCATTTCTTGCAGGATGTCCAATGACTATACCACTTGTCGTTTGCACACGAGGGATGGCAGTTGCATCAAAGCCAAAGGTTGATGAGACAAAATGTGCAGAGAGAACTATCCAAATGGGGGTAATGTCCTTCATACTCGTGACCTCATATATAACATGCTGTCGCTTTTGTATGTCATTTCGTGAAGTCTAAAGGAGGGCAGTGAAGGTAATCAGAGTGCGGGATGCGGAAGAAGCGGGGTCGATGTCTAGATAACCGGATAAATCCCGGATAAGATCAGATAAACAGATCGGTACTGTTTATTTAGTCCTTGGCATCAAACTTGCTCTTTACAGATGTCAATATATATCAGACAAACGCATTCATAATGATTATTCAATATATTCTCAATCAGTCTCCATTTCTGCAGACTAATGATACTCATCCTATATGGGAAAACCAAAACGGCAACATATAGAAAAATTCCAGCCCCCGTTTATCGGGACCGCCCCTGCTCCAAACCCTACCAACCAATAAAAGCATCATTTTTCCCCGATTCGGAAATTAACCCTGTGTTCAGCGCGCCACAAAAGGGTAGTATTTTTGCTAGTTGATAAATTACGGTGAGATATATGCACCATATATGTTAAAACTGGCGCTTTCGAAAATCATGAAGACTCGCGACCGTTTTGCCTCACTATTGTTCATTGTTATTATCCGCGATTTATCTCTTGGCATGCTCTCTTAGGTTGGAACGATGCAGACGACGTGTTTGATTAGATGAGTGGAGTGTGCTGCGTTTGAGAAGTGCTCAAAAGAAAATAAAGAGAAATGGCGATGTTGAGTGTGATTGCTGAAGGGTTGAAATTGGAATTCAGGAGAGGATTGGTAGGGTCTATCAAATCTCGCTTTTTTTGGCCAAAAGAGCTGGATTTACTAACATTTGAATGTTCTTCGCATTTATAGAATCAGAGTTCTGATCCAAGAGTTGGTTCTTCGAGAGACAATTCCACAAGTTCGACCTTAGCAGCTGCAGCATCAGGGTCCAATTCCTCGTCATTCTCTGCACTATTTTCCACTTTAATACCCGTGGGCGTCTTTGCTGCAGTCTGTGCTATTTCATTTTTGGTGTTACGAAGGAAATTTCCTAGGGTATATTCACCACGGACTTTCTTGAGTAGTCTAGAGCCTCAGTAAGTTGGATGAGCTACTCTGTACATGGCAAAACATTGAAAGTAACCATAAAATAGTGAAAGAAGTAAGGAATTACCATCTGGGTGGTTCAATTGGGTGAAGCCCTTCTTCAATACTCCAGATGAAGCGGTTCTCAACCAGTCATCGCTAGATGGGTACCTATTCCTCCGATTCCTCAAGATTATGTGTGTAATATGTCTTGTAGGATGTGGCCTGGTATTTCCAGTCTTAATACCTTTGCATGTCCTTGGAGGTGCTGGTAATGAACAGCTTGATCAATTGACATTTGGAAACGTTGACAACCCAAGAATTTACTATGTGCATGCGTTTTTGGCGTGGCTCTTCTTCGGTGAGATAATTTCCTAAAACAAGTACTTTGCTAATGATCGTTAGGATTTATTTTGTATACAGTCTCACGAGAGTGCGTTTATTATATCAATCTTCGTCAAGCATATCTACTTCATCCTTATTATGCAAAGCGGCTCTCATCGAGGACTGTCCTGTTCACGTGCGTTCCACAACAAAATTTGGAAGAAGCTAAATTGCGCAAGATATTCGGCGATGCTGTCAAACATGTTTGGATCCCAAGGGAAACAGGAGAATTGCAGGACTTGGTAGATGAAAGAAATCAAACTGCGTATCGCCTAGAAGGAGCCGAGACAACATTAATCAAGCTCGCGAATAAGGAAAGAAATAGAGCTCTTAAACATGGCCATCCGGATCTTGAATCGAGCATTGGTATCAATTCTGTTCAGGAAACAAAGCGTGGATCTACAGAAATTCAGAATCGGAGGCCAAGTTTAGTTAGAAGTCCAGCTGATGTAGTTTCTAGAGATATCGAGATTTCGGAAGGTCCCATGTCACCGACAGATACGCTGGTGGGTTTGAATTCCAATACAATCGATGGGGAAGAAAAAGAAGCGAGAGTCACTGAGATAGTAATGTCCCAGACTAATTCCCAAGCAACAACTGACGAAAATCCTGCCACCCCAACTCTGAAATGGGGAGATAATGGATATGGAATGTCTGGGCCTCCCCCTGGAGTAAGTGGATCAATAGCAGCACAATGGATTCCCCACAGCTGGAGACCAACACATCGGCCATTATCCAACTATGGAAGAAGCGTAGATACCATCAAATGGACACGAGCTCGACTGAAGGAAATCGCGCCACAAATCAACAAACTGAGAAGAATGCATCGACAAGGAAAAGTAAAGCCATTGACCGCCGCATTTATTGAATTCGATACTCAAGTCAATGCTCAATCCGCCTATCAAACATTATCTCATCATCGAGCATTCCACATGACACCCCATATCAATGGAATCCGACCACACGAGATCGTATGGGGATCACTTCGCATGAGATGGTGGGAGCGTATCATGCGTAACTTTGCCATCCAAGGTTTCGTTGCCTGTCTGGTTATCTTTTGGTCTATTCCTTGTGCATTAGTAGGGATAGGGTCCAACATCAATTTCTTAACCACAAAAGTTCCCTTCTTGGGTTGGATCAACAAACTTCCGGCTTCGATTCTGGGTCTGATTACAGGCTTATTACCAGCGCTAGCATTGACATTTCTCATGGCATTAGTCCCAGTCATTCTACGAAGCTGCGCTCGTCAAGCTGGGATTCCTTCTTATTCAATGATCGAGCTCTATACACAATCGACTTACTTTATATTCCAGGTTGTACAAGTATTCCTTGTAACAACCATCACTTCGGCCGCATCCGCCGCATTCGAGAAAATCATACAAGATCCCACTTCTGTGCGATCAATCCTTTCGCAAAATCTCCCTAAATCCTCAAATTTTTACGTCTCGTATTTTATCCTCCAAGGTCTCGCCATGTCCGCCACAAGGTTACTGCAACTACCTGCTCTGATCCGCCATATAATCTTTCAGAATGAGCAAAATCCAAGACAGATGATAAACAAATGGCACCAACTTCGTGTTGTCCACTGGGGGGCCGTCTATCCAGTCTTCACGAATATGGGCGTTATCGCCATTACATATTCGCTAATAAGTCCGCTGACAATCGTATTCGCACTCATAGGTTTATATCTCATATACCTTGTATCAAAATACAATCTCCTCTACACCTATTCCTCTGAGATATCCACGCGAGGACTCTTATATCCGCATGCGCTTAAGCAACTTCTCACGGGTGTATATCTGGCGGAAGTCTGTCTCATTGGTCTTTTCGGATTGCGAAGCGCATTCGGCCCGTTGGTGATTATGTTCGGATTAACAATCTTCACGGCATTGATTCATGTAAGTCTCAACGAAGCACTCGGTCCTCTTTTATGGAATCTTCCTCGAACCCTTGCTGTTGAAGAGCTTTATCGTGGGTTAGCGTTTAATTCGGATTTGCAAACACCCATGCCGACTACAAATAGAGACAACGGTCATGATGTAGATGAAAATGGGGATTCTTTTTTTCCTATGCACACCCCAGAACAAACTCAATCTCAAACCGCAGTGTCGACATATATAAGTCATCGCATGTCCACAACACCTCATCCTCACCCCACTATCCCCGAAGAAAATGAAAATGAGAACCGAGCCGACCCCGAAACCCACAACACCTCCTCCCATACATCCCCCCACGACAACTCCGACTCCTCCGACTCCGACGGTCTCCACGATCCCAACCCCCAAACTCGCTCCGCAGCCAAAAAATTCGAAGGGCTCCCCCACCTCTCCAAACTCACCCTCTCCTTCCTCCTACGCGTCCTACACTCCAAAATCCACCCCCACCTCCAGAATCTCTCCCCCTACCTCATCTACCTCACTCCCCTCATCACCCCCACCTACAACCCCTCCTACCCCCCCAACCTCCTCATCAAATTCCTCCACCCCGAAATCTTCTCCGACTACCATATCCTGCGCGCGCTCACCGCTCCCCTCCCAGCTATGCACGCCGGCTTCGCGTACACGGAGAAGCAGCACGAGGATGCGTATTTCCCGCCGTGTGTGGCGCGGGGGAGGGATCCCAAAGTGTGGATCCCGAGGGATGCGGCGGGGGTGAGTCGACAGGAGTGTGAGCATACGAGGAGGATGGCGGGGATGGAGTGTAGTGATGAGGGGGTGGAGTTGAGGTTTGAGGAGGAGGGGAAGGGGAGGTGGGGGAAAAGGAAAGCGAGGGAGGGGAGTGTGGTGGTGAGGGATTTGCAGGGGGAGAATTGTGTGTGGATTCGGGAGACGAAGTTTTAGATGGGGGTGTTGAAATTTGGAGTTGGGAGAGGGGAATTGTGAGAGAGAATATAAAGGAGAGTTGAATTGTGTGAATATGATGACTGATGATAATAATTTGGAGTTGGAATATTGAATGGTATAAATGAGAGGGTTTTACGACGAATAATGAATATTTTAAGGAGTAGTAAGTATATCAGATATACAGGAGGGAATAGTTAATTCAGTTGAGATTGAGTAATAATACGGTAATTAAATACCACCACTCTTGGGTACTTTATTGGCAAGCTGTCTGCTTTTTCTAGAGTAGCTATCATTTCAAAGTAATCTCCATGTCTCCTAACTTCGTTCACGTGTCCTGCTTCTCGCCCCAGTCCTGAATCCACACTGATTTTCATTGAAGGATCTTCTTACAATTATTTCTTCTGGAGCTCCGTATTGTTGATAATTCGACTTCTTCTGATACCTGCAGTTGCCCACTAAATTACTAGTCAAAGTCAAAAATTCCGCAAATTTCTCAGACTCAAACCACGCATCATAACCAAGACCTCACGTCACCCAGCCCCTATACTTCCTCGCCCTAATGAAAATAAGCACCCGCCACGGCCTTCGTCTTAGCCCACGCTGTATCCAACGCCTCCAACATCTCTTTAGACAACGGTCCCTTCTCCAAATCCGTCAAGTTTTCTCTCAAATGCGCCTCACTACTCGCTCCGATAATAATCTTATCCGCTCTCTCCGCTTCAAGCCCACTATGATGCACCAACCACCTTAATGCACATTCACTTTCCGTTAATCCCTCTTTCTTCGCTGCTTCTCTGATAATATCTAGGGCATCGAACATGGTGTCATTCCAGTATCTTTTCCTATACATCTGACCTTGCAAATGCGAATCGTCGAAACGAGACGTAGCCTCCACGGATTCTTGGTTGCGATGATAGCGTGAAGTGAGGTAGCCGCCGGCGATAGGATTAAAAGCGTAGAAGGACATATTGTAGTGGTGAACACATGGGAGTAGCTCTGGTTCTATGGAGCGCTGAATTGCATTGTATACACCTTGATATACTGTGGGACGAATCCACTTTGTTACATGTTAGTTTGGGATAATTTTGTTGAGTGATGGATAAAGAGACTTACGCTATTTTTGATGCAAATTTCTTGAATTTGTGCAACCTCCCATGACATATAATTACTAACACCCAATCTATTGAACTTTCCTTCCTTATACAAAACATCGCACATGGCAAATGTCTCCTCGTATGGAACACTTCTATCCGGGGCATGAAGATAAAAGAGATCTACTTTTTCAACACCTAAAGCTTCCAAACTTCTGTCCAAATGAAGTCTGAGATCATCAGCTGAATGCGTAATCTTAGCTCCAGTCATGCCGCCAGGATAGAGTTTGGTAGCCATGATAATGCCACGGTCTGTATATGACGGTTGAAGTTGTCCTAGGTATTCTTCCGAGGAACCCATGCCGTATACGCGTGCAGTGTCTATTTCCTTATGACCATGTGATTGAAAGAGTTCGATCATAGAAGAGACATCTTTAATGTCGTGCACTCGCGTTTGCATAACACCTTGAAAAGTGTAAGCTTCAGAGCATTTCAATTCTGAGACAAAACGACTTACCAGGCTTTCCGAATGTCATTGCACCCAACACAATGGGTATCTTAGTCTTTGCTTGTGTTTCTAATCCCATGTTTGCTGAAAGTATCCGTCGTTTGTGTAGATATAAAGCCTTTGAAGATGAAGAAAGAGGCGTTGCGTGGATGTATTGAATCTCTCTAGGGACTTGGGGGGAGAAATGGATTGGTATGTATTGTTTGAGTTGTGAAATGAAAAGTGGTCAATTAAATCAAATCATGTATTCAATGAAGTCTTTATATATTTTCCTTGGCAATTAATCAACAAACGACGAAAGATTGTTTTATATGTTGTAAATATATTTCCATGTGGCGATAACGGACTTTACTTTCCAACTTTGGTGGAGTTAAGATTTTCGTCCGAAGAGATCAACCGCTTTACCGAAAGCAGTAGGTACGCCAGTCGAAAATGGCGTTGAGATGATGTAAGCTAGCATCCACAATATTCTTTTGCATCTAGAGCTAAAGCATGTATTGAAAATATGGGTTCTCCCCGTCGGTTAAATCATGAAATGCCATCTTGTCCCTACTCACTTCATTTAATCTGCAAGATGTCAGTCAACATGACTTATCACAAATTGGCATGAGAGTCCAGCATGGGTATGTATGAAAGGAAGGGATTCAATGATCACTCAACATAATGCGACAAGTGTGAAAGAATCGTGGTATCATGGAGCTTATTAGGGGTGATTTGAACTTACTCCATTAATGCTCTCTTGCGATTTTCTTTGGTCAACACAGCATACAACGCGACTGCTGCCACAATTGTAATACAATAACTGTCTTGCATTAGTAGTTTCACGGTATTCAGTCATTTGATTTGCAACTCACCAAATAATTAATCCCAACCAGAGCTCGGGATAATGTCTCGACTTTGTTTGTGATATGATCAATTGAGGTCCCACAATATTACCTACACAATATGCCACAAAAATAGTCGCTGCCATAAAACACTTCTTTGTTTGTCCGGCGACATTGGCCATCCCAATGGTAATGATCAAGCTCACTACTGGGCCAAAGAATCCAATAATTGTGTATCCAACAACTGGCGTTGCTGCATGATGATGCCAGGAGCTCTTCCATATCATTGCACATCCAGCGATAACTGGAAGACAACAAACAATCAGAAGTATAATTCGAATATTGGGAATATGCGATGAAAGATAACCGGTAAGTAAGATGAAGATCAAACATATTGCTCCAAGAGGGAATTGGAAGAGGATGGAGTCTAGAGTTGAATATCCAAAAGTGGAAACGATAAGAGGACCAAAGCCGCTAACTGCTCCGTTGACAGTATAAGCAGAAGCTATCATAATAGCCACGAGCCATACTTTGATATCGAGTAACGATTCCTTGATCTGGTACCATTTGAACTTTGTGCAACGGATACCGGTCTGGCCAAATCTTAAACGCTCTGTAGCAACCATCCGCTCATCCGTCGTAAGAAACCACGCTGAGACTGGAGAATCGGGTACGAAGAAACAACGAATCCCAAAAAGAAAAGAAAGAGACCCCGCAAGCAAATAAATATACTGCCATTTCTTAAGATCTCCACCATCGATTTGTCCGAATCCATAGTTCATTGCACCGCCAATAATGGTAAAAGCACCAGTTGAGGAAAACCACCAACTTTGTCTCAAAGATTGTTCCGGTTGTGTGTAAAAAGAACTGATTATACACATAAACCCAGTTGGAATAATACTTTCAACGAAACCGAGGAAAAATCTTTGTGCATATAAACCGCGCCAGTTTGTTACAGCAGCTGTGCACATGCAGATTAATGCCCACAGGCATACCACGATTCCTATGATCCTACCCATATTAAACCTTTGTAATGCAAATGTCATTGGGTATAAACCTGCTAACATGCCAAAGTAGAAAAGTGATGTTGCCCAGCTAAGACGAGAGGTATCTGTAGTATGCGGGGTCACATTGGTATTGGTGATGGATAGAGATAGATCAGTCGTCATGCCAAACAGGACTGCGGATCCCAAGATTGCCTGAGATTGTGAGCTTGGTTAGAAATTGATATGGACAATGAAGATTTGTATCCTACCTTATCATAATAAACAAGTCCATATCCAATGAACATAGCAGGGACCAAAAAGAAATCTATCTTTCGAACGACTCGAGCTTCTATCGCGGGGTCGATTTCATGACGATGCTCCCCCACTACAGCAATAGCAATATCTTTATCTTGATCCGCAGATGGTGAACTAGAGATATTTTGAATATTTGCAGAGACTGGTCTTACCTGCTTCTCCTCTGCAGCTCCCGATTGAATAGGAGAAGTCATTGCGTGAACGATGGCATATTGATGAAGCTTAAAAATATTTCTGATATCTTGAGATCAATAGAGGCGAGGCGAGCCGAGTCTAACCTGAAGTAAGCTTAATTAATCGTATTCTATGACGGGACTGTCAAGAATGGGATTTAGTCAGGAATCATCATCTCGGTTTGTGAAGGGAAGATGTTTGATATAATATCCCAGGATCAATTGAGTATTCGTATTGCTTGATCTTTGATGTGTTCCACCGCGATAAGTACCCAATAGTTGAACGCTGACCTCGCGATGTTGTTTGTATTGCTGGTGTATCAACGTTGATGTTAAGGTTAACCTTACCCTTTTGTGGTTAATTATTGATAGAAACACGCAATGGAGGTTTTGCCGCCAAATTATTAATCGAACATGTAGTTGAGGAAATCTATAAACCTTTTGAGATGAATATGATTCTGGAAGCCTCAAAGACTATCTTTCAAATATATTATTTGAAGCTTCAAATCAAATTGATGTCGTCGTGATTGAATTCTATCGTATCGTAGCTTCATGTACTACCCCACTAGCCAATAGCCAGCCTTGCGATAAGTATCATTATCCAAGAAAACCCAAAAAATGTTGTGTAATCAACATTAGAAGGGAGTGGAATGGAATATCTTTGTCTAAGTAAGGGTTGATATCAGCCACGCCAATAGAAAGACATGATTTCAATACGGCGAGCAGTTAATGAAACTCTGCCATTGATATCTCTCAGAAAAGACTCAACATTTCCCGCAAGAAAGAATATCATCATTCGATCATTATCAACGACAACCCCTCCAAATTCTTTTAGACAGTGGCGTGAAGAAAGAAAGCAACATCAGACAAGACTGAACATCCGGCACTTTTCCCATTCAACCAATACCTCTCCAGCTCTCACTCTACACAATCAAACGGTCGAGAAAATATCCGCAAATGTACGACAATTCTACGAACGGAAAGAGAAATTCCGAATCAATCATGGTTCTACGAATAGCACACGAGATAATGCGAAAGGCAAAAATATAGTCAACATCGGGGGATTATCGCATGTACTAGAAGTCAATCCTACCACGCAGACAGCATGGGTAGAACCAAATGTGCCAATGGATAGATTGGTAGAGGAGACATTGAAATATGGACTTGTGCCGCCGGTGGTCATGGAGTTTCCGGGAATCACTGCTGGAGGAGGATATGCGGGAACATCGGGCGAAAGCAGTTCTTTTCGACATGGTTTCTTCAACGAGACGATCAATCGGGTGGAGATGATTTTGGCAGATGGTCAGGTTGTTCAATGTTCGAAGACGGAGAAGTCTGATTTATTTCATGGTGCGGCGGGAGCGGTTGGAAGTATGGGAGTTACGACATTGGTCGAGTTGCAGTTACAAAAGGCGAGGAAATATGTTGAGACTACATATCATCCAGTATCTAGTATGCCGGATGCAATCAAGAAGATTGAAGAGATGACGGCAGATCCAACTATTGATTATGTGGATGGAATCATGTTTTCAAAAGAGAAGGGTGCAGTGATTACTGGTCGTTTGACAGATACCCCAACGGAAAACACTCCAGTACAGCGATTTAGTAGTGCTTCTGACCCCTGGTTTTACATACATGTAGAATCTAGTATCGACAACAACCAATCCTCCCCCAGATTCGCCATACCTCTTGCAGAATACCTCTTTCGATATGACCGTGGGGCATTCTGGGTCGGTGCTTCAGCCTTCAAATATTTTTCCTTCCCGTTCAACAAATTCACACGTTGGTTCTTGGACGACTTTTTACATACACGTATGCTCTATACCGCACTTCATACCTCCGGAATGCCACCCGGGTACATTGTTCAAGATCTTGCACTACCATATTCCACCGCCACGGAGTTTGTAGACTACACGGACGAATATTTCGGTATCTATCCCCTGTGGCTCTGTCCCCTTAAACAAAGTCCCATGCCAACCATGCACCCCAATTCCGCTTCATACGAAGCCGATGGTAAAATCCTCAAACCGTTGATGAACATCGGTCTCTGGGGTTACGGCAAAGAAAAAGATCTAGTAAAAGCCAATATGAGTCTGGAGAAAAAGCTCAAAGAGCTAGGGGGTATGAAATGGTTATATTCCCAAACCTACTACAACGAAGAACAATTCTGGGAAATGTACGATCGCAAATGGTATGATGGACTCAGGGAGAAATATGGAGCAACCACTTTACCAAGTGTTTATGAGAAAGTCAAAGCCGCGCCCACGGAGGTGGCGAAGACGTGGAGTATTTCGGAAAAGATATTGAAAGCGTGGCCGATGAGTGGATTCCATGGGATTTATAAAGCGATACAGAGTAAAACTTATTTAGCAGCGAGAGCTTCGGCATGGAAGACTCTTGATGTGGGGGCATTTAGGGAGAAAGAATCTCGCTAATTGCGACTTAAGCCTCCCCTCCAGTCCTCAGCCAAGGTGTGTCTCATTACAACAGCAACTTTATAAATTGTATATTTTAGAGAATGCGAGAAAATCATTGTGCCGAGGTTTTTGACGGAAGGTTTGTATAGTGTAGGGGTAATAGGGTTTCTATATTAGGTTAAATTAAATAGTCATATAATAAAGTGTATATGTATATAAATAACTAAAAGTAATTGTATTGTACAAACTAGAACTATGAATACCTTGAGAGAAAGGGGCGATTATAAGGGTTTCCCTTTATCTCTACACTCCAAGACGCAAGAGTTCTAAAACAATATACACGTCCGCGCACCTGTAACATTTCTTTCGCGCGTTCCAGAAACTGGCGGGGTAATCTTACAATATAGCATGTATAGAAATACATTTGACTCTGTGGTTCTGCTTCTGCTTATGGTTTCTACCGATAGAATACAAAAATCAATAGATAGATTATAAAGATGGCAAATGTAGGAAAATAGACAAGATCTCATCAGGTCATGAACACATTTTTCGAAGGCAAAAAACAATAAGCGAAGAGGTAATAGGTAATTAGGCAAGTATTAACGGCATTAATCTAATAATATGGTTACAGCATCATTAGGTACTCATTGAACATCTAGACATGCAAGACTCAATAATCCACGATTTCAGTGACCGGCCAAATACGAAGACAGCTCACAACGATGAGGATCAAATTACCATCATCATAAACTTCAATTTAGTTATATACTACGTTTTCCACAACATTTCCCGCATTGCTCTACCTCCTCATCACCACATCCATCCCACTAAAGTTAAATCACCACAACATCTCACCCACCACCTCCCTTAAAACCCCCCACCGACCCTCCCAACCTCCTCCACAAAACCATACAAGCATCCACACTCGTCATGACATAAATCACCGCATTCCAAAATCCCTGCAGCGGCAACACAAACACCGAGATATACTGCAGCGACATATTCACCATGCCGGGGTGCGAAATCGAGAAGATGCGATTCGCGGTTGATGGAATCCACGTGATCATCATGGCGAGGAAGAAGAGGAGCGAGACCTTGGCGTAGGCCCAGAGGGCGGCGTTGGCGTGTTTGTTGGGATGCGCGGTTGTGTGGGAGGGTTGAGATGGGGGTGGTATCGGTTTGGAAGGTTTGTCGGGGGATGGTGTGCTGCTGGTTGGGAGAAGCTCGGTTTGAGCGGTTTCGGATTTTTCGTGGCGCATTTGGGGGAGAGCGTCGGGTGATATGCGTTCGTTTGCTTTAACGAGTTCTTGTCGCTTGTCGTAGATTTTTTTCCCCGCCACCGTGTAGATCATGATTGTGATTAATATTGTGATCCTTCGGAACATTAACCCAGAAGCTCACGATGATGCAGCGAAGATCGCAAACTTACCAAACCGGCACGTAAAAACTCCAGAGTCTCCACCACGTCCATTTGGTATCGATCCAGCACCATGAAATGGCACTTCCATACATCGGACCCTTTTTCTTCGTATTCACAAAGAAGAATACGAAGGCGGGAATGAATGGGAGACCGTAACAGGTTAGGATGTACCATTTTTCTAATCGGCGGAGCTCAACTACGTCGAAGTGGAAGAAAAATGCACACATTACGTTACATGCCATGGCCAATGTCCAGAATGCATCGGCTGGGAGAAACCTTTTGATTGTTAGACATCAATTCGAGGAATAGTTTGTGAGCCAGGAAAAAGAATGTACATCTGAATGAGAAAAGCCTGGAATTGACAAAACCGCCCATCTGGATCCGATAGCGCAGAGCGAGAAATAAGCGTAGCGAGATTGGTAAAAACATTACCCAGAGAAGCGTAAAAGACTAATCGATTGATAGGTTTACGAAACGCAGTGGTGCTGAGGAACGTGATGATTATGAAGAAACAACCTAGGAGTGAAATACCCGAACAGGTTCGTTCGATGGCGACGATGTTGGCGAATTCGTGGCTCGTGATGTTTTCTGCTGATTTCATCTTATGCTTCGGTTATTGCGGGATGGGGAAATTGGGTCGGGGGATAACAGATTGTGTAGAGGTAGTAACAATAGCGGAGGAGGAGAATGATAATGCTTGTGGTTAGGGCGAATTTGCAATCTATGGAGAGGAGAAAGGGAGGTCTGTTGGAACTCATAGGTCAGGATTAATTATGTATAGATAAGAATCTGAGGTTTGGAAATGAAATTGTAGATATATTTCTTGAGTAAAGGAGCTTTTAGTGACATGCTTAGTACTCATCACCGTGGAAAGCACTTTGCAGATACACTGTACTGCAGCTTCCTCAAAATACGAGACATGGGATTTGACATCGAAGAATCGTACGACATTGCTCTGTGACGATAATCAGAGCAGGACGAAGATGCTGCAAGCGATCGACATTGAGTTCGCAGGATCTCAATGTTGGAAGAAAATGAGAGAGGTGCTTCAAAAAAGACTTTTCACAAAAAATCATAAACAATTGAGTGGGATTCCTGAAGTGGTAAGAGAACTTACGAATATTTACCCATTTTGGCATCTGTAATTGTTAAAAGTGGAAGTAACGATCAGATACAACAGCGAAATATTCGAGTCGGATGACTTCGTGATTTACTCAGGCGTATCCGCACATTAGAAATAATACATCAAATTCGCAAAAAGAATACCTTTCATTTATTTTCATAAGGCTTCATGTGATCTACTAGGAAGTTCTCAACATTAGGGCCAACAGAAATCGGTTAATATCTTGGCGCTATCCAGATCGTTTAACATAGCTAGCCGGTACATAGGTCGAAGTTCCACCACCCAAGCTTGATCGCGAACAAACGTAGCAAATACGTAGACTTGCGAATAAAGTAGATTCATACGATCGCGACCAAAAAGGGCTATAGTCTATATGGTTTTTAAAGCCCATGTGGAACTCTAATTGACAAATCTAACGTCTGTTGTACTTCCATCTCAAGTATGCAAATAACGGAAATATATCATCAATCATCATAGAACTGTTTATGTAACAATTATTAGTTTGCTTCATGTCTTATTGAAAGCTGTCTCAACTGCAAACATAACCTACCATCATGGCATAAACGAAAAATACACGTAATGAGGGATGATTGTCGCAAACTATATGGCAAATTGATATTTGTATAAATATTGTCCTTTTGTATACACCCGCCCAAGATTTCGTCAATGTGAGTATTCTGAACGAGATGTTTATACATTCTTATGAGATGATAAATTGTTTAAGATAGTCATTTGCTTACAATGCTGGTCAAATAAAATGTTTGGCGTGATTCCATAAACAACAGCAGATACTATTCTAATCATACTAATCGGTAGTTAGTCAATGCCACGTCGAGGAAGCAATCTTTTAGAAAATATATATATACTCTAGAGGTAAGCCATCGAATAAATCAGAAACTACTAATTCACATAGTTTCGAAGAGAATTCTACTTTGAAATTGTGGACCATCATCGATAGCAAAATCAGGGGTAACCGCTTCATATATAGAAGACAATCGTTACAAGACGGCCTATTCCTCCTTCTTATGGTGGTTCCGAATCTAAAGCAGATATACTTGACTATACCCGACGGCGAATGCTAAATGCTTTCGAAAACTACCCGGAGATGCGAAGAGAACGTGGATCTCTTTGTTTCGTTGAGAGAAAACTTGGAGATGACCACTTGTCTTTCGAGATTGCAATATTTTGACTTCCACTGAAGTCAAAGGCAAATAAAATGCTCCCGGTGTAAGTCAAACCAAAGGATAGTAATTTTCGCAGAATCCAGAACAGTAGAAGCTAACCTGAAATTAGAGATCAATCATATCACCAAGAAGATTAACGGAAGATTTGTCGAATGGATTTCAAACAGGAGCTTTGTGATATATCCAAAATTGAGGCTGACCTTTGGTCGAGGAAACCTAATTCTGATGGTAACAGTCCAAGGGACTACGGAAGTAACTCTACCGCTACATTCGATCGCCTAATATATCCATGGATTTTTGCAGATCATTTCCAGGCTCATGGACTTCAAAGGCTCGTCATCGATGTTTTGGCATACCATAGAGATTAGTTGCATGCGATTGAACCTAGATAACTGTGGAATAACCGCCCAAGTCTATCGACTCGCATGCGATGAAAGCAAGCTCCGCGGATGGTTCGTCAGCTTTTTAGTTGCTGTTGTCGAGATGAACTATTTGGCACTCAATCAATGCCCAGGACAAGCTCCCAAATATGTGCAAAGCATCATGACGACTCTTCTGCAGATGATGATTCGAGATTTGACGACGAAATAATGCGGAATCTAGCGGCCATGATACGAATTTCATGTCGAAAAGAAACTGCAAGTGATAGTAGTTGAGCGTTGATGATAGTACCGTGGGAATATTCTCCGAGTTTCTTTGAAAAGGGGTTATGGAGGAGGAAGTTCGCTTGTTCGTCTACTTGGAACATTGCGTTAGTTAGGTAAAGAAGAGTTTTGTATACTTAACAGGTCTTGACTTACTAGCACACTTTTTCTGCAAGATAACAAGAACTGCTTACTGAAGAACAACTTTGTCAACCTCGGAATATGCCATAGAAGAAGATATCAGATGAGAGACAGAAAGGGGTAGTGCAACTCGGACCTAACATTGTGAAATCTCCGGTGCTCATTTTAAACTGTTAACAAATTCACCAAGTATACAGCCTTGTATATACCATAGTTATGAAGCTATTTAAGATTTCAACCTTTCATGGATTTCTTCCTTCCTCCAAGCTTTGTACAAATCTTTTCAATCACCACTTTGTCTAAGAAGTTTATCAACCATTTTTTAACATCAATAACACGACTTTCAAGCTTCTTTGAGCTTCAGAGTATCAATACTTCTCATTAGGTTGATCAAGATCGTCATTTTGGCAACTTCTAGAAGTTCTTTTGTACTGCGACTCGATATTTGAAGGATCTTTTTTCAAAACTTCAACCTTTTCCAAACTTTTCTCCTCTGCCGACGTCGTCTATCACTGTTACTGAGGCTATTAAGCTTTGTGATATTTGGTGAGTAGAAAGCAGTTTCTAATCTACTTTTATCACCGTCGTCGGCGCCCTAACTTGAGTTTCCCCCTTTCAGACTGACATTACGCGCCTTTCTCTCGAATTTCCAGACCATACACTCAAGGATTACTTCAAATTACACCTGTGTCTCCTCAGTCACCAGTAAGTGGATCTTACTTATGAACTCGTCATCGTTAACCTTACTCCCACCTCGTTGGCGACGCTAACTTCAACCTTCCTCCTTCAGATTGCCCACTCAAGAGCCTTCTTCTTGATCTACTTGACCGCAAGCATAGTAATACTCAGCTAGTATTATAAGTTTCATCTCTTAGCTTGTAAGTAGGTCTGATCTATGCTTTATTTCCAGCCAGCTCAACTGACCTTATTCTATCAGGAATCTGCTGTCATTACGTCCTCTCCGTAACCGAAACTTGCCGACGTACACCACCTTCCTCACAATTACTCTACAATAAACATACAATGAACAACAACAACAACAATTGGCAATGGGGTCCACAGGCTCCTCCTTTTGGCGGCTTTGGTGCCCTTGCTGCCAGCCCAAATAGGGGCCAATACGGTGCTAATAATGAACGACACACCACAGTCGGACCGTATCGCTCGTATAACCTCGTCGTTAGAGATTATCTCGCTGGCAATTATGTAACACCATACTCACCAACTACCCACGGGCGATTTCCCCCCCATGAAACTAGGGCTGCCATTTCCACCTTAGTTGGGGTAACCAGTGGCCCTAGTGCCCACTTGGCTCTTGATAATACTGCTGCTAACGCGGCTAATGCCGATGAAGCTATGCGTGTGCTAAGCCGTCTTGATCTTGATGCTGCTAACCGCAGACAAGGTCCTAATTGGGAGTACGTATCACGATTTCCTTTAAAATATATCTACTATTGCTATATGTTATGTATTTTGTCCTGACTTTCATACAATAGGAACGTATCCATGGATATGGTCACCATTTATATCAAAGGAGAGGATGGCTCCGTCGACGGCCCTCCTTTCAGCCTCCACAAGTCGTTCTTTACACATCTCTCTCCCTACTTCGACGCTGTGTTCAACTCCGGCTTTGCCGAATCCGCGACGCAAACCCTCCATTTCGTCGAATCTAATCGAGAGATCTTCGCCATGCTCGTCGATTGGGTTTACAAAAGACAGCTAAACACTCTTGCCGCCTTCGAGCTTGACGATCGCAAGAACCTACCTGTCGGTGGCGGCTTGAGCACCCTTCAGGGTAGCGACCTCGACAAATATATCACCAAATCACAAAAAACCGCCTTTGAGCACACTACCAAGCTTATCGACCTCTGGTTCCTGGCAGACAAAGTCCTCATGCCAGAGCTACAAAACGTAGCTATCCAGGCCATTGAACTTCTCCGATTCTTCACTCCATTACAAGGAGTCCCAGCTGAGATCTCGCGTGCTGTCTACGATAAGACACCAAAGGATTCTCCTCTTCGCAAGTACTTTGCTCATACTACACTCCGTCGACTACATCCTCAATCGGAGGATAAGGGCGAGGACTTCCATCCTGAAATGCTCGTCGATATCTTTGATATCGTCAAGGTAGCTGGAGCCGATGCCAAGTTGCGTCATTATGGCTTGTCAGAGAAGGTTATGGAGTCCTTTTTGGTGGAGGTCAAGGGGGGAACACATTTGAAGGCCCATCCCAATGTCGGTGCCCCTCTTGCCGATGATATTTGGATTGGCTTATGGGAGTTGAGAAGAGACGCATTGAAATTTTGAAAATCTTAGGGCAGATTTAGAAGGTTTTGACAGGAGATCAGTAGATAAAACACGGATTCTCAATATTTTTGGAACTAATAATACTTTTCAAGTATCTTGGCTAGAAAGATTTAGATAGACTGGAGAATAGCTCGCTTAATACCAATTAATATCATTTTTGACCACAAACCTATTATACTGATGCAGTGAAATAAGTAGAACTAGCTTAGTTTCAGTAATTTATACAGAGGTAGACCCTATTAACGAAGTAAAACCGGGAAATCAATTTTACTTGGAGTAGTTCAACCTATTTTGACAGTCAATTGTTTATTTGTAGAGGGCTTTCAATGATCGAGACCCAAAATGAGCTAAAATTAAAGTCTAAATGGCTTTATTGTGACTAACAAAGTGGATCTTAAATGAAAGTACAAATAGGTGATTTAGCGACTTGAGTATAAACTAACCCCAATATCTATTGAATGGAGACAAAAGCAGTTAATCTAGAATAATTTAGTATAGAAATAGCTGCAAATATTCGTATAAACTAAACGCTTATATTAAGCTAAGCTGGAAGAGATTACTTGAAAAGTTGTCATTTTGATAACAAATTCTCTTCATTTCGATGAATATTAGAGACCTTCTCTCTTAAAAATTCCTCTAAATAACCTACAGGTTTAGCGCGCAAGCCAGCAAATACAGGGCTAAAGACCAAGAACTCTAGGCCTGGTCGCTATATTTTCAGGCCCAAGGCCTATATTTACAGGCTTGAAAAAGAGCTTTCATCGGTCATTTTGAGATTTTTCATTTATTAAAAAAATCCGACGGAAGTCTTTCGAATGCTTATATTTCAAAGCAATCTTCAAGTACTGTTATCTAGCCTTTTAGTTGTACATGGACTTCGTATTCAGGACGATGATTGATACTTTGAGAATAGTAATATGATCATTTAACGAGATAAATTACAAGTCTCTTAGTACTTGTAGTGAAGATTTACATCTTAATACTATCATCTGATTGTTTTAACTTGAGTATATTCAAGCTTTAAACTAATAATAGATATTTTGAGCATACTAATATGATATTTTGAGAATACAAAACATCACTCATTTATATCCACGAGGACTGTCTTCGTATCTTCCGAAAATTTATATACAAAATCTATCATATAAAACAGAACAATCTTCCGAGCGGAAGAGTATTATTTCATTTTATTTTATATAGATATGTGATTATTTATTATCTGGATGGAATTGGTGGATCGTTTGTTTGTCTTTCGAATTCTGATGACGTAAATATAAAATTCTAATCTCCATATTTTCTAAGGTATACTTTAATATCTTCAGGCTTTCGGGCCAGAGTACTAGATATCAAACTTTCGATCATACATTGAAGTACTACTACTATCTCCATTCAGGAAAGAGACACTAGATGTTTAGATGCATCTTGATTACTCTGAAAATTACAGGGTTAAACTCTAAAAGTATTAGGCTACAACGCATTTATCTACCAAGAAGAATAACGATATCGAGCTACTATAGTTTGGATTAGAAGGAGTATAATAAAGCAATATTACGACGCATTTCATATATTTAGTCTAATACTTGTATTTATATCGATTGGTAGTCTTTTAAACAACTACTATTCGCCTAAACATTTGCGTGCTATCATCCCGTCTTCGAAGCGAAATGGTGCTCTTTTAGTAACCAATGTCTCAACTCTACATTTATAAATCGATGAAGTGCGATACGATCTCTATGAAATCTTATAGGACAAGCTGATCCTGATTCACTCTCAGCTACGACTTTCGGTGGGTATATTTCGGACGCTTGTATCGAGATCAATGATTTTCGAATTCGAAATTATATGATTCCAGCGATCTACGATAGGATTTTCTTCAATGTCTAGAACTGTAAAGGAGAACGAACTACTATCTTGAGATCGTGCAAATTGAGGATAGTACTAACATGCGGCCCCTGATTACATAATTAATAAGATCTTTCTTACCATCTTGGAATTATTGTATGACAATATCTTCACTTGTTGCGACAAGGAAATTCCATCACATAATCTCACTTGATTCATCGAGATAATAGTATATGAGTATTGAGATCAGAGTCATGTAATCGGAAATCCGTTTCCTATCAGTACAATTACTTCCGAGATGTGCCAAGTCAATTACTCAGATCCGCAATCTTTTGAAAGACATCTATGCGATGTACTACTCTGTATGTGCAATGAGTTCTATTTCTGAAGACTAGATTGATAATAATCACGACAGTCATGTTCTCTGTGACGATAATAATGTCAATATGCATGATGTAATTGCAAGATGAATTATTCTTGTCTGGTAGTTCAAGCTCTAAAGGCTCAAATATTGAAGCCCATATTGACGTTTGGAGGTTATCTTTCGTGGAGACTCAGCTAAGAGCAGTTTAACTGCTTGATCATGGGATTTTGTCCAAGTGACCAGTGTCCAAAGACGTATATGATAATGAAATGAATGCCAAGGCCTGACTTAAACATACTTTTGAAGAAAAATTAGAAATTTCCTTTCATCAAGTCAATAATTCACTGAATAAAGTGAAGTTCGAACCATTCGAAATGACATTGAAATGAGGGCTAGTTCTTAGTGAGATTGGGAAATCGACGTGACTTGGGGAGTGAAAATGTTACAATAATGAACTCGAAATGCATTTGTATGATAATGCTACAATAGCGATTCTTTTGTTTTGTAGTAGGGTTAATGGTATATCACCACCACTTTCCTAATGCAGATTTCAAAAATTTCTTCCACCGAAGCAGAATAAAATCTACCGTCGTCCTCGTCTCTAGAAAGCACCTTGCAAAGAGACGTATTGTGAAGGTTAAGTGGGTTGCGTTGTATTATTAAAATCTGAAAGGATCGGAGTCAAATAAAGACTTCTTTTGATGACTAAGGCAGCTAACTAGTCTAATGCGCCTTCTCTGAGAATTAATATCATGGCCTCCTAGTCTGGTTAACAATACACACTTGTAGACGAATGAGGAAATTCTCCGAACGATGAATATATTCACGAATTTACCGCCACGCTCCAAAGAGATTATCTATTCTAGCTCCGAACATAAGAAGTTGAAAGCCAATTTCGTTCTCAACTGACTTGGCTCCTACACAGACTCTATATGAGTCGATGGACTGTTACCTTCATTGCCAATTCGCTTCGCGTGGCGCTTCGAAGATTCATGCTTGGTAGAAGCCAAAGGATGCAGGGTAAAGTTCTACCTGTTCACATCGCAATCAATACATACCGCGGTAGATGATATCGATATTCTGCGCCATCAGTTTTCTCCCGCAGCCCTCGCTTCATTGAAATACTCACCGCACGATGCGACGAATTAAAGGAATTTTACCATGACACGACCACCGATGCGCTTGAGACAATTACATCTATATTCCTCGGTCCCACGGCGACTGCCTTATTAAAGGCCTTGATGAAATTTCGGGACTCTTTGAGCGAATCCGATACTTACGATGAAGACAAATGCTTTCATAGGGTGGTTACCTCGAAGATATGGCAATACTTTGGCCAATTTCATTCTTTGTATCATTCGGATGTATATGTATGTTCGTAAAAATTGCGTCGGTACCATTACCGGCGTTTGGGAGCTTCGGGATTTCTTTTGTAGCTAACAGCATCTGGAATGTGTGGAGGGAAGCGATTGTACATGGCACTGTAGTTCGACAGACTGGTAAATGAAATAACTGACGAGGAGTAAATATGAAAAAAGCGATATGATAAATGAGAGTTCCCATATTTGTCATTTGATCAGATAAAATTGTGAGCGAGGGAAGAAAGTAATGAGTTTGAATAATTAGAAGCGGGAAAGGTTCGATCTTCAAATCGTGACGATCTTAAATGATTGATAGCCAAGAAGATATGCGGCCTATTGTTACCTTCGTGGACCAACAACATGGCCTGATGATATAGCTACCGCGATCTTAAGTAAAGACAAAAGTTTGGACCCACTCAATATCTGAGACGAGTAGTTCTTTGAGATTCAAGCCATACGCTTCCACTCACAGCTTCTTTCCTTTTGATTTGACTCCTACTACAACAGGAATTGAAGTGAACATTGATGGCCACTCCAAGTCCACAAGATCCTGCTTGCCATCGCGACAATATCGCAGCCAAATCGACCAGGTGATATTGTTGTAAGCCGCGATCCCTGTGAAAACATGCCTGTATACATCAGTTTCTGATTATTGAAGACAATTAAAGCTAAAAGACTCACCACCAACCATGGCCCTCCAGGAGAATTCCCCACGGTAATCCCATCTCTCTCCTCCATCTCCGAATCGTGCCACAATAAATATTATCCAAATTCCAAATGAAAAATGCGAGGGCTACATAACCTAATCCTATATAATTCAGCTTCCGCATCTGGGATAAGATCTTGCTATCTCTCTCGTTCCTTTTTTTCTGTTCTACTGGATTGTTTTTTTCATCGTTGTCCCGACGCTTCGGGTTGAGTATATGCTCCATGATCCACATACTTCGGAATACCACTGTGGTGGTAAGCAACGCGAACATGTTTTGATGGAATACTGGATCTTGGAGGTAGTGATAGTATAGAGTAATAAAGATTGCAAGTGCAGAAATCGAAAGAGCAAGTACGAAACGTGACAGAGGTGATTTTTGGTGCGCAAAAACGGAGTAGGCTAGGATGCACTCCAGGTAAATCATGGCCAGTTCGTCAAGGAGTTGCATGGAATCTAGCAGTTGTTAGTTTCTTCTGTTGACGTTTGACAGAAAACAGAGGAATGGGAACGAACAAACTAAAGTCGAATGGAATAGCATGCTCCCGACCCCAATAACCAGATAAGTTAGGAAGCCAACAAGGAAAACGCGATCATGACCATATCTAATACAGCTAGAAACCCCCTTCCAAGCCAGAATTACAAATATCAAGTTCGTAATTGTATTCACGATTTCAGCCAAATATATCGTAGCATAGTAGTCCTGGACGGGATGTTAGTACTCGGTATGGAAGATGAGAGAGAATATGTGGGGTCACGTGCTTCTTCGCACCAGTTGATTGTTGAGGTGACCGGACCCCAGTATCCTGGGCCGGAGGGAGGGTAGGGGGTTGATGGTAGCATGTTGCGAGCGCTAGTTTGACGCGGTTATTCTTTCGAGATATAGTGTAAAAGAATCCAAGGTAATATAGGTCATAAAAAGAATCCTTCACATAATACCATAGACTATGCCTAAGTATACACACAAAGAATAGACAGAACTACAAAGCATCTAACAACAGCAAGATAAGTAAAGCGAATAAGACAATAGGTGTTCCCACATAACAAATGTAGGAAATCAAAATAAGTAGTAGGAACTATATATGGGTTTTTAGACTATCTAAAAAAGGACTATAAATACTAGCTATCCGAGGTCACCTGATTGGCTGGTCACGTGATACAATCTCAATAGATGATGCCCATGGAGCCTATAAGAAGATGGAAAGATTATAATGGTTTATTTTGAAAGATTAGTCGAATGGCACCATGACAAATAGATTATCCTTTAATCCCCTTGTATTGATATCTCGCCATGTGACCTGGACCAAAAACTAGATGTTAACTTCGCAATCAAACATCAACCTTTTTAGGACCCCCTTTTTGTTATCGGAACCAGAACCTTTACCCTTCACTAAGAACGCAGCTAAATGATCAGATTTCTCAGCTTCTCTCCCAATGTCATTCTTTCTAATGCTTCCATGCAGTCATTCTAAATGCTCCAACAATTCTACCCCAGGATAATAATTGACAAGGTACAGAGATTGAAGTATCCATTCAAAGATCCACTTTCATCCGCAGAGGAAGCTGCAATTGAACGTTTTGAACGACTTCAATCGAATCGTTCGTGGTGACGCGTGCTCTCAACTCTATCATTAGATATGGAAATGATAGACGACGACGACGACGACGACAATGTGATGTGCACATGGCTTTAAGGGTGCTTGCTAGAAGGTCTAAGGCGCAGGAAACATATAATTGGGCGAAAGCCCTTCTTTTTGGCTTTTCTGTTTGTGTTTTTTGACGTGTTAAGGCTTTCCAAGGCGTTGTTACATTCCTCTTTGCTGGGCAAGATTTTTTGGAGATATTGTTGATCAACGCGTACAATTGATAGATACAGACGGACGGAACTCAGGCTGTAAGCACGACCAATCGCCAATATGCACGATGAGGGAACAATTGCTCTCATTCCTCATCCCAGTGATGATCCAAGAGATCCATTGGTAGGTACCTCCTACCTGTCAACAATCATGATGTTGAGAATTATTACTAGAATTGGCCCATGAGGAAGAAAGTACCCATCGTTGCCTCCTATGTCTTGCAACCTTCGCTGGTTGTGCGGGTGGTCTTGCTGGTCAATTGATCCCAGCACCACAAGCAAAATTGTATGGGGTTGAGAGTACAAAAATGGCTTATCAGGTACGCTAATATGTTCTAACGAGATCTTCAAATAGTTGAATTTCAATTAACACAAAGCGAATTTAGACATCATGTTCCAATGCGGGCATGATAGTAGGATCTCTGATACTCTTTCCATTATCCCACAAATTTGGTCGTTCTTCAGTTATCTTTTGGTCGACTGTTGGGGTATTCATCACCCAAGTATGGGCAGCATGCATGACACACTCCACGCAATACGCCCCATTCCTTGCTTCTAGGGTTATGGCCGGATTCTTTGGAACTATAGCCGGTATACTTGGCCCACGTATACTTTTCGATCTCTTTTTCTTGCACCAGAGAGGCCGCGTCTTTACTTACTTTTATTGGGCTTTCGATTTCGGCACGGTGCTGGTCCAACGCTTTCCGCATTTATATCGACAGCTGGGAAGGGCTCATGGACTCATGCATTTTGGTGGACAGCAGCGCTGGCAGCTTTGGCAGCGATCATGGTTTTTCTGTTTGTGTATGAGACTTCCTGGGATCGATCGGAGGGGGCAGATAATTCAGCGATCGCAACGCCTGATGGATTTATTGCGAGTAAATTTGCGACATTTTTCCCGGGCACGAAAGTCACAAAGAAGGCCAGTTTAAAACAAGTCTTGAGGGTCGCAGTCAATCCATTCTTAGTGATGGCAAATCCGTTGATGATATTACTGGCAATGTTCACGCTCATTAGTTTTGGTCTCTACGTTGCTATGAATGCAATTACTCCTGTTTGGTTACAGAAGCCCGTCAAAGTAGGAGGTTACGGATTCACTTCCAAAGAAAATGCTCTATGTATGTAGCAGTCCACTTCCCAAATTAGGGATAAAATTTATCTAACAATAGCCAGTTTCATTCGGTCACTGGGCAGGAATAATAATAGCTCTGATATACGGCCACTTTGTCAGTGATCGTCTTCCTCTATGGATTTGTTCTCGCAACCACGGTATCTGGAAGCCCGAATACCGTCTATACGCTCTCATTCTCCCCGCCTTGATTTTTAATCCAATTGGTCTTGGTCTCTTCGGCGCAACGCTCCAAAATCATTGGAGCTGGGGAATTCTCATCTGGGCACAAATAATGGTAACATTCGGATCTCTGTCCATTACTCCGATTACCGTGAATTACGCGTGTGAGCTCTTCACAAAAGTACCTGCTGAAACGGCTATTGTGATGAACAATTATAGACTTGCATTTGGGCTATCGGTGACATTTTATATTACGCCTTGGGTCGAGGATTTGGGGTTTAGATGGACATATGGATTAATGGCGTTCTTACAAGTAGCGAGTTTTGGGTTCGTGGTGATACTCATGTGGAAGGGACATGAGATTAGAGAATGGAAAGTTGGGGGATTGAGTAGCGATGAAGAGGGTCAATGTGTTATGGAGAAGGGAGAAAGTAGTGTACGTGAGCGTAGTGTGGCGGGTGAACATCATCAGTATGTTGAGGGCGAGAAAGGGGTCCATGAGGTCTGATAGTTTGTTTGGTTTGAATATCATTTCCACAAGGTGC
Organism: Sclerotinia spermophila; assembly: GCA_038090695.1. NCBI lineage: Eukaryota > Fungi > Ascomycota > Leotiomycetes > Helotiales > Sclerotiniaceae > Sclerotinia > Sclerotinia spermophila. The sequence continues at coordinate 7,265 of JBBMOJ010000223.1, read as the reverse complement.
GGTTTGGTTGTCGTGATTGATGCATAACGTGATGCGAAGACATAGTGTATCGATGCTTTTCTTCTGCTTTACAGTTAAAGCCTTACTGTAGCTCAACCATCTAGTTCCTTCCAACCTGGGATACAGAATATTCGGAACCGAAAATGTGTCAATATTGTAATGCATTGAGAGATGGGAACGGAATAGTTTTCCGTCGCGCATTGGGAGTCTATCATGAGAATGGGAACTGTAAGGTACAGTGTAATGACTGGACATACACGGCAAATAATTATCCTTTGGCATTTGAGCGCTTGAAAATTTGTTAAAAAGTGAGAATGGTATTCAGTTGTAAAGTAAAACTAAATCATAAGAGAAGATCAATCGACAAATGAAAAGAGATAGCAATTTCACAAGCTCCCCACCGGGCAAAACCCCCGTCATCTACCCCAGATCCACAAAATCCCTCCATCCTCTAATCCATTCCCACCGACTTGGCAATCCCCAAGATCTTTTCTGATTAGTACTGCTACTAGAAGTCTTACTCTCACTACTAGCAGAACTCTCACTCGTACTTTCTGAAAAACTAACACTTCCATCCACATCATCCTCCACTTTTTCTGTGTCCCCGGTAACAGCCACACACTGATCAGCAGGCACTCTAATACCACTCGTCAACAACGCAGTTCCTGAAGACAGCAACTGATCTTTTCCTCGAGACGCTGGAACACGTCCTACATAAGCATTGAAATTGTAATTTCCACATCCGCATATCTCGGTTACATTTCTAGGGCTCGTTTCCTGGATAACTATTTTTCCTTTCCTCCAGAGTCCGAAAATCTGACTTCCAACTCCCATTGGTACCGCGAAGGCATTTACGCCTTGTACCGCGTTAAATTGGAACGCGCCGCTTCCGGAGACTACGGTTACGTTGCCGGGAGATTTGAGAAAGGCGGTTACGAAAATAGTGTCGGTTTCGGTTTCCCAACCGTTGGGTTTGCCGTGGAAGTAATCGCCAGATGAGTTGGAGGCGTCGAGCATGGTTGTATCTGTGGCATCGCAGTTGAGAGAGAGGGAATTAGGACGGTACCAGTAGACTATGAGATCGCGAGTGATGTATTTTGAAGGGGAGGTGGCGCCGGCGTGAAAAGCACGAATGAAGGGGGTAGCGAGGGTGAGCCATGCTCCATGAGGCCTAATCTTGTTAACGGTGCAATTCAGACGAAACATATTTGGAGTAGTGAGTGGAATCTTACATATCATTCGTCCATTTTGAGTTCCCATCATCGGTATGTGGTGCAGATAGTGGTCCCACATAATGGCTCTCGCCTACTCCTAATCAATCTTCCATTTCCTCAAATAAGGTAGAGCGACTTACCATAATCATTCCAACTAACAATCTCCACAAACCTCGATCCCAACCCCAATAAACCCTGCCACCTCTGCACCCACTGTCCCTCCGCCGGGAACACCCAATTCTTACTATACGACACTTCTGGTCCATAATGCGTAAAAAACCACGGACTGACAGGCGCAATATAATCTCCCCCCGCCAACGCATTCATGTAAGCAACATCACCATCGCGAACGGTAAAATTAGCAGAAGAAGATGGCGCTTTATTAGCGCCATTATTAGGCCATCCCATCCAATTGAAAGCCGCGTCTAACTCCTTAAAATTAGACGATCCGGGACTAAAGTTCGGTGCGAAAAAGATGGGAACACCGGCTTTAGCTCGCACATCCGCGACATTCAGAGCATCGCCTATGAATGTCGAAACAAAGACTTTGTTATCGACGGATAATTGAGCGGTTTGATTAGCGTATTTTGCTATTTTTGCCCCCACCGATGATGAATCTGTCGGGTTCCAGGAATTGAAATCAAAGGACAAAAATACTTTCATGTGATTTGTGGCCGCAGATGCATAGGCATAATCAAGTTGAGTGTCTGTAAATGTGTCGGCGCCGATGTTGAGTGCAAATGCGTCGATTCCGGCACGGCGGGCGAGTCGCATGTCTCTGTCATAGTCGGCGGAGCTGGCTCGGTTGCTCACTATGCCAACCTGGAGGTGTTAGTTCGTATTTTTATTCTGGTTAGAGAAGCTTGCATACCATGAAGTGTGCGAAAACATAGCGACTGGGAGAAACCTGATGGTTTGGGCCCTTGGATGAGGGGTCAGCAGTAATGAGTTGAAAAGATAACAGTGTGAGAAGCCATGGAATGGTCTTCAGAAAGAAACTATTTGCCTGCATGGTGAGGTTCATTGACAGAGTTCTAAAGATCGAGAATGAGAAGCTGGCAGTATATTCTGGAATAATGCAGCGTTTGCCTCGAAGGATGTAGTTACTAGAATCACATAATGAAGCTTCACATCGATTCGTGGCTGGATATGAAAGACGGAAATCACGAACAAAGGAACATACTTCTAGAGCCTCGCGCCTCTATACCTCTTCGAATCCGAGAAAAGGAACAAAAGGTTAAAGTTCTTTGTCTACCATGTATGGGCTAACACTCTTTCTAGAAAATTGCCTATTCAAAGCCAAATCAAACGGCATCACGCGGAATTATGAAGATTCGGCGACTAGTGCGTAGCGTAAAAGGTTGTTAGAAGCTCCCATACTTGCGCATAGAGAGATGCAAGCGACCAAGTATCTCGACTCTATGGCCAAGTTCTGTTGAGTTTCTGATCGTCCAAAAAAAAAAAACCATGAAACATCCAGAATTTTTTATATGCCACTGAAGTACAGTGGCACGCGAGTCCAAGATAGAAGCCATCAATCTCTCATGTAGCAGTATATTCAGGGGGTTTGCAACTCACCCACATTTCCGCAGTACCTCAAAATCATACATAATTTGATGTGATAACCCTACAAACTTCACAATCAAAAAAGCACATCTTCAACATCAATATTGACATTCTGACCTATGCATTGGCATCAATAATAGCAATAGCCCAAACATTGAGATTCTATTGCACTTGCAATACGCATTCCATCCTCAATCCGCTCATCAACAGCGAATATCAACCCCGTAAATCAGTTGCTAGCAGAAGTTCGTTATAAAACAATAACCATGTCTTCCTTCTCCTCAGGCTCAACCGCAACTGGGAAAGCTTTCGCAAGCATAAGGGCCGCAAGCGGGAAACTGACATGATCAACGATACAAATAGCACCTAAAGATATTGAAGCTGATATTGGGGCACTGGCTACTATATAACGTGCTTTGGTTATTTATGAGTACACGTCCTCGTGGGAAAAGGGAACAGGGCAGAGAAGAAAAAAGAGGCAAGGTATCTAATAAGACTCAGTTGTGAGAATAGTAGAAATGGCGAACGACAGGTCTAGCCTTTATGGTTTTCTACTCGGCATCAAAAGCCTACCATTTATATAATTACATTCTATAGAGGCTTATATCCCAATCTTTTCAAACAAAAATGCGAATTCCTTCTCTTCACATTTCACCTGAAACTCTTCCTTGACCCCCGGTCCACAAGCGGCAGATCCAACACCAGCAGCCTCAGCATCCAATCTCCACAATATTTCCTTTTCCTTCACCAAGTCCCTTGAATGTCTCGCTTTTTGCAATGTGGTAGGAGAATATCTTGTAGCTGCCCATTGAAACGTTGTGGGTTTCCCAGATGAACTTGCCCTTACTCCTACTCCAGAGGAGTCTGTCATATTTATCCATCTGGTGTTCATACGATTTCCATTTTCTTGCGGTACATCATAAGGAGTATGTAACGTATCTACATCCGCGGAGTAGATACCAAGCTTTTGTGAAGAGTATTTATCGACGTATGATTCTCCTGGTCCAATACCAAACCACTCGGCAATACCGAGATCATCGCGGAGTTTAATGTCCAAGCCAACCCTGGGTAAGTTTGTCGGTATTGATCCAGTAGGTTTGAAGTGGACTTCAATTTTCAGAGATCCCGTTGCGGAGATTTGATATATGGTAGTAGTCTCGAAACCCCAGTTCAAGATTGGAGGCGAAATAAATGTTACAGAGGTGAGGGTAACTTGATCCTCATTTGCCTCCACATCAAAAGATCGGAGTTGCGATGTTAACGCATCCAGCCCAAAACGTTTATAGTAAGGAAAATCAGAAGGCATGTCATTATCCGTCGGGGCTTTCCAGAAGCCCGGTGTGATTGATGATATTGGTATTTCGTTCGACTTCAATGTCGCTGAACTGCTAAAATTCCATTTGGACAAGCTACCTCGAGCTGCGTCAAATTCAAATAAGAAGTTTGAGCCTATAATCTTGTACTCCGTCCTAGATGCGACAACATCAAGATGAGACTTATTTGTAGAGAGCACTCGGGGGATCGAATCTTCATTGGGCTTCGAGATCTGATGTTGCATCCACGCAAGCTCATGACCAGCATCAGCCCAAGCAGTTGAGAACTTTTGTTGAAAGGTGACTGTAAGCCATAGCTCGGCTTTCTTTCCATTCTTAGAAGGAGTAGATGGCAATTCTATCGAAGAGGTAGTTCCTGGGAGAATATTTGGAAGTGCCAAATCTCCTGATTTTAAGATTTTCCGTCTTTGAGAGGTTAGCAATCGTGAATAACAAAAGTGTGATAGGTGTTCACAAACCTGTTTTCGAACGACTCGATTTTGTACGAAGCCACGACATGATCAAGTCCTATGAAATCATAACCATTGGCAATCACGATTTTATTCTTTTCGACCCAAGCACGAATTGGAGCGATGACCTTTTTGAGTTCTGTCAAACCAGGTGTAGGTGTGTGATCACTGTAGCACAGGCCATCCATGACAAAAGTATCATCATTAGGGACATCACCAAAATCACCTCCATAAGCATAAAAGCCCTCTTTTCCTGGTTCTGTCTTCCACAGTCCATGATTAGCCCATTCCCAAATCCAACCACCTTGGAGTCTTTCATAATCTCGGAATGCAGCCTGGTAATCTTCTAAACCTCCAGGCCCGTTTCCCATGGCATGGCCATACTCACAAAGCACAATAGGCTTGTCATAGGATCCATCAGATACACCAGTAGTCTCCGCATGCTTAATTAGAACATCGATTGGTGGATACATGTAGGAAAACATGTCTGCAGACTTTGCATCGACATCTCCTTCATAATGGACTAATCGGCTAGGGTCTACCTCTTTTGCATAGTCGGACATTGCTTTGTGATTTCGCCCATAGAATGCCTCATTTCCTAAAGACCACAAAATGATCGAAGGATGATTCTTATCTCGATGCACAAGCTGGGTCATTCGATCGATGTATGCGTCGCGCCAAGTTTCATTATCGGAGGTAAATTTGGCGGCTTGGGGGAAAGTCAATTTCTTGCGTTCTTCATAAGGAATCGATTCTGGAATATCAGCAGGATATGCTATAGCATCATAGAACCAATGACACTCTAAGTCTGCTTCATCCATCACCCATAAACCAAGCTCATCGCACAGGTCATATATTCCCGGATGTGATGGGTAGTGAGAGCAGCGTAGAGCATTGATATTATGTTGCTTCATCAATAGTAAGTCCTGTTTGATAAAGGATAATGGCACTGCACGTCCGAGATGTGGATGATGGTCGTGACGATTTGCGCCATTGAAGAGAATGGCTTTGCCATTGACTGTTATAAGTCCATTTTTGAGTTCGACGCAACGGAAACCGACATTCTGGTGAATGGTGTGAGTGATCTTGTTGTTTACATGGACCGAAATTTCAAGCTGATATAAATAAGGTGTCTCGGCAGTCCATTTCTTCGGTTGTGATACGGACAGACTCGATGAGAGCTTCTTGGCGTTAGGCTCAAATGATTCAGAACCACTTGATATTACTTCATCATCGTTGGAAGTATCGCGTAGCGTCAATCTTACCCCCCCAGAAGATGGAACAAACAAATCCAAGGCAACTTCCAGAGTTGCATCATTATATTTTTCATCGAGCTTAGGTGTAACAAAATAGTCTTCTATCCGGCCTGTTGTAGGAAATGACAAAAGATTCACATCTCTAAATATACCTGGAATAAATTCTCAGTCTATATTTCAAATCGTAATTTCTCTCATACAAAATCAGAACTTACCGGAAAGCCACCATTGATCTTGATCCTCGATATATGACCCATCACACCATTGATATACACGAACCCAGACTTCGTTCGCGTTTCCTCGGTTCACAAATGTCGAAACATCAAATTCTGCCGCATTTCTGGATCCTTGAGCGTATCCAACAAAATGGCCATTGACCCAGATGTGAAAAGCGCTATCTACACCATCAAATCTCAATCGCAACTGGGAAGACTCATCCCACGACTTTGGAACGTGGAACGATCTGCGATAAGTTCCTGTGGGATTCTCGGTTGGGACATGTGGAGGGCAAACGGGAAAAGGATATATCGTATTTGTGTATTGAGGTCGGCCATGGCCTTGGAGTTGCCAATGCCCCGGAACTGTTATATTTCCCCATTCCACCTCATCATCTGGTATATTCTCGATTTGTTTGCCTGCGATTGTTAGCACATTCACATATCCTTCCTTGGTACCCAATTCTGAGGTTGGTGTATTTGATTGAGCTGGAAGTGGTGCATGTTTGGGCGTTGGAGCATAATGAAAGTCCCATGTGCCATTCAACAAGAGAGAAGCAGGCGGAATATAGTATGATCTTGCTGGTAGTCTATTTCGTTGGAAGATCTTCTCGTCGCAAATATCCGAGACAGAAGCCATGATGGTTTTATAGCTGTGAGGGATGCTATGAGCGTCGAGAGATCAGTGATTGTGAGTAAGAAAGAATGCATTGGTCTGGCTATGGTATATATTATACTACAATGTGATTGATACCAGCGCTATCGCGACTCGGTATTCATCTTCGCCCAGAGTTTGCAATTGATTGCACCACTCTTGGGCGTGCCAGGTAAGTTGTAACCCCTCATTTCCAGGAGAGCACAGAAAAGCATACAAGTGACGAGTGACATGTGACATGTGACGGATGTCGGCCTCGGGGATATATGTTCCGAAAGGTTCAATCTGTCACGGGACATCTAGCGTAGGGCTCCGTGGGCTGTGCGTATCAGAAATGATATACAAATTAATGATGGAAAGCTATATTATTAAGCTATTGTACCCCTATTAGATATGAAAGTTGATTTATATAGAGTTCAAATACTATATTAGTACTAGTTCACTTTTTTATTCTTTTCCAAATCTAAAAATACCTACAAATTTGTCGGAAATAGACAGCAAGTTGTGTATAATATGATAATATTATTGTTACGGGAGCTGCCTCTAGGGTCACGTGGAAGTGTCTAGAGATCTCTC